>JAVJAQ010001460.1:0-262333 GCA_032362365.1 Zygogramma bicolorata | reverse complement strand
GCTACGAAGTTCTGAAAAAAAGTCATCTCGACATTGTCGTGCGTGAGTAATTTTTTCTTTATTTTGAAGGGAATAATTCAAGAATTACAAAAAATATATAATCTGACGATTTCCACAAGCCGAAATGATGAAAATTCATCGATACGAGTTCAATGCGTGCAGCTACGTGATGCCTATATTCCCCTCTCCGCATTTTCTATTTCTCTCACACTCTTTCTATATCTATTGCTCTGTCCCCACACTGGTTTCTGTTGCTATGATGCCATGACAGTTGATCACACAGACTCGTTCGTGGCATGATATTGTTTACAACGAATATGCAACGTTTGGAAATTTCAAAAATTTAATTGCTTATAAATATTTTCTCGTAAGTAGAAGTATTCCACTAAAAAAACATACACTCTTTTATTTGCATGCTTTTTCCTGAGATTTTCAATGAATTAAGTTCAATGATTTAAAAAAATACAAAAATATTCAAATTGACAGAATAGGCGAATCCCTCCAGATAATCGCCAGATTAGGAGACTGCAACGTCTAGGACGTAAAGGTGAACCATCTATATATTAATCTGACGCGCTTGTGTATTTCAAAATGACGAATTTTTTTTCACATTCTAATAACTGCCGCTAATCTGCGTCACATCCAAACCGTCAGATTATTATATAAGAGCTTTTTTTTTGGTTCACTCAGCTTCCCCTCAGAAAATCTGATGCGCTCGAGAATTTGTTTTTCATTTTCAACCCTCACGTAGGACCACCCCCACCATGGAAACAATCAGATTAACATACGTATATTATTAAAAATGTGTAGGACATATATGATATCAATATCTGACGCGCTCGAGTATGTCCATGCAATTGTTTTTTTATTACATTTTTGAAAATCTATATCCGCCCCCCCCCCCTTCCCCGATGAAAAAGTATACATTATATAAAATTTTTTTCTTTTTATCAACTAAGCTTCGCAACCCTCTATGACGCTCGAGTAAATTCCCATTTAGAATCGTGGGCTCCCCTACTATAATAAGGTTATTCAATTCTTGATGATTGAAGCGTTGGGGATTTTCTGTATCTGCTTCAAAATCACTGTCTTTTTTTTATTGCAAATCCTGAGCTACATCAGATGTTGATGTTTCTTGATCATTTTCTGGAAGTGTAGGTAGACTGCTGAATATTGGAATGGGTATTTCTTCAGAATGAGGTACAGGCCTTCTTGCTGAGTCTGTATCAAGATAAGGCCATTTTTGTCCATTTTTTTGATTGATACCCTTGACATTAACGATACAAAAATAACAATCATTGTGGTGGTTCCTTGTTTTCCTACAAACCATTGACACTCCAAACTTTGGGGACGTCCTCTGTCCAATGGACCATTGCCGGAAGGCATGTTTTACAGACCAAATGTGGAGCCCACGATTTATCCAAGTGGACGCCAAAATAGGCCAGATAAGCTCTCTTTACTAATTCAGAAACTTTCGTTGGAAGTGTATTCACCACATATATAGCAAACCAAGCCTGATTGATACTGAACAGTGCCCGGAATATGTGCATTTTAACGTCGATTATAACTGACCCACGAAGTTGTCTACTATATTTGAGTTTTCCCTGCGCAGGTACTTCGACCATGATTCTTCCCAATGGGCACACGTACCTTGATTCAACGTTTTTTCAACATTGCTTCGGTGGAATATACGTTACCAGTTGAATGGTCAACGTTGTCATTTTGGTTATAACTTCTAACGTCTTTGAGTTACGTGTCAATAACATTGAATTCAACGTATTAATGTAATAGTTATTATTGAAACCTGGTGAGAATACGTTTTTTATTCATGTGATTTAAATGTTGTGATATTGAACGTTATTTCAACATTGTATTGAAAGCATTCAGTAACCAGTAGTTGGTACAACAAGTTGATTAGACGTTTTATGATAACGATATCTATATCTTTCCATTTAACGTTAAAGTAACGTATAATTCATACTCTCTGTTGAATAATTCGATAGCATACACGTTTGTGTAAAACATGGTATCAACGTTCACATCGAACGTATTTCTCAAACGACTTATCGACCATCTTGTTAGCGAAACGCGCGTTGAGTGCAAAATTATCAGGTTGGTGTTAGGCTAATTGATCTCTAGAAAAAGTTTCAACTTTCACACCAAAGGTTCCAAAACTCATCGTTTTCAACATTAGTATTTGGGTCAAGATATATTATTATATAACGTTGATGGACAACGTTTATTAAAGGTATAAATGTTGGTGGGAATGAACATTATTCATACATTATTTATTACGTATATAAATTTGTATAGTAATATAATATACCAACACGTTGTAAATAAACGTTCAGATCGCGCATGAAGTAAATTATAATAATACGTTGAAACACAACGTTTCTCAATAATATAATTTATCTACACCCGTACTCTAATAATACACTTATATGCCCACAACCCGTTTTATAATGAAATCCATTACGATACAGATTTTCAACCAATAGAAACCCATTATTTTTCAATCAAGCATGGTGTGCATGCTCTGCATTTGACGTTTGTCAAGTCAAAATCGGTATAGGTATTGAACTTTTTAAGAATATAGCCAAACTTTGATAATCATAACAAAATGTCTTATACCAGCGATATGGGAGAATCACCTTCGACACCTTCACCGACAGAAATACAGTTAGAATGATTAGTTTTTTCATTTGACAAATGCATGATTTATTAATTATTTTTTCCTCATATTCTGTAAGCTTTCTGTAGCCGAGCCGTCTGTGGCGCTGATATTAAATATTTTATTTGGAAGAGACATTGGTTCGAACCCGGCCTCGAAAAATCTTTTTTTTTTCTTTAATTTTTGATATCCTTTTCATATCTCATCGTTTTATTTCTCGAAGTAATACAATTAATTACAATTCTGTAGAATTTTTCAAAGAAATTCGTTTAATTAGTATTATTGTGTGCAATATAAATATAATATTTGTAGTTCTTCACTATTTATCTGGTGTAGATAAAATAGCGTATGCAACTCTCATGTAATGGTTATTACACGATCGTTGCATAATATACTATCTCGATGCAAGAAAACGTCATTTCCCGCGACATTATTATATTCAACGGTTGGTTATGTAACTTCTTTTCAACGTGCGTGTGCCCATTGGGTTCTGCTTTTTTGCTTTCACGTAATCTAGTCACTCCATGTCCTTCAATTAAAAAAAAAACACTAGTGTGACAGTTCAAAATTGAAGATGATTTGTTGAAATCATTGATTTTTGAAAAATTTTTTTAATCAGGTAGACCGATCAGAATTGTGACGTTTCTACAAGGTTGTCCCTGGTAACCAAATATCTTGTTCTCTGTGATTGGTTAAATTCATATCCTATACAGTTGACCGGAATCGCCTTATTCGTTTAGCGAACTATATGAAGAAATGAGCATATTTACGGGTTGGAGTAGAAAAAAAAATTATTACGTTTCCAAACTAGTTTTGAGAGTTCTGGTAGCAAAAAAATTCTACATCATTGTAAGCTTTCGAAGAGATACATTCAAGTCCTATTCATTATTCTGGAATATTAATGTTGGATCCCATACTGAACAAAGAAGACTATTCATCAAGGGCGTCGCCAGCTTATGACTAAGGGGGGGGCAATAGGGTAATATTATGGGGGATAAAAAATATGAACGCCTGGTACAGTCAAAAGCATGAAGCGTTACACTTTGGAAGTGTTTGCCTCGATGACGATTCTAATGAAAATAGTTCTGATATCAATGTATAAAAATTCACAAGCCCTCGATTACTTACTCAACTCAACTCAATTACCTATTCACAATATCTCAGAAAGCTTTTTTAGCCTTATTTATATTGAGGATCCGTTTTAATTTGTATTTAATTGAACCACAAATATAATTTATGATTTGTTTCCATAAATGATTACTGAAAACGAAACCACCATTCAGTTAACGTTAAATTCATAGAGATTGAATCATCAATAATTTTGTTTTTAATAAAATACCTAAACGATCATCATACACGTCTCTAGCTAGTATATCCGTTACCAAAGCTATTAGCTAAGAGAAATAAAATGAAAATACTAGCTCTAAGGACCGGTTTTTCAATGCGAGATATCTATCGGATAAAAATGACCAAAAATTTTCATCCTTATCACCACATTGAAAAACCGGCCCTTAGTTCAAAATTAAAGCAGTACTTAACTCACCAAAAAACTTTCTGATGTCCATTTTGATAAGATGATGAATGGAGACACACTCAGAAACTTCACCATTCAACACAGAGATGATGAGATCTTATTATTTAATGAATATAAATCAATATTGACTAGGCAAACCACGTCTCCATATACCCAAACGAAAATCATACTAGAATCTAGAATGTGCGGTAAAATTCTACCTGGTCTAGTAACTGCTACCAACTTCCAGAGAGTTCATTGAACAAGCGCTATCTAGCGTCGAGTAGCAATACTAGGTTTTACAAGGATTGTAGTCGATTTATTCAACTGTAGGCTGTAGGTGTTTCTCATGAACACTACTCACACATTTGATCTCTAGGGGGGGGCAACTGCCCCCCCCTGCCCCTCTCTGGCGACGCCCTTGCTATTCATCATGTGGAAAGAGAAAAGCTCTGGACATTGTGTCATTTCTCAGGTACACTATCATAACCATTGCACTGCAAGTTAGATCGGTATCTCACGTTCACTCATATATAAGAAAAAACTTAGCAAGTGAAAAAGCATCTAAACCCACGTTTTTCCACCGTTTATCAAACAAGTTCAACGAAAGCGATTCCACTTCAAGAAGGTTTATCTTCATGAAATATGGCTGATCTCCTTGCTTTCAAAGTATAATGAATATAATTATATAAGACGTATTGAAGAAAGTATAGAGGGAATTTGCAAAATTGATTACTTCTCGTATGTAGCTCGGTGATTAACTGATTCAAATCAACATTACATAGCGCCTATTTATGCGTCATAGCCATTATCGTAGTAACTAGCTTTGTCTCAGCTTAATCTCTAGTTGTTCCAAATGTGTTTATTCTTCATAGTTTTTAAAAAGTATCCAAGAAGCAAGAACACTTTTCAATAAAATCGATCAAGGTTTCTCTTCCTGGGCATTTTTTTGTTGAATGGCACCCTTTTTCTAACGAAGCACAAACTGAGGAAACAATAAACCATAAGCAAACAGGAAAAATAATTATCAATGCCATTTGTCGAATATCATCTAGATCGGAAGCATGAAATCAACAAAACTAGAACTTTCAATGTCATACAAGCTTGTACTTAAACGCACGGGTTCAGTTTGATTTGATATTTGAGAAGGTGACATCAATAAAGTGACTATCATTTATAACTAGGCCCCAGGAAAATATGTTCGTATGAGTAAGTATTAATATCAGTTTTACATATAAATAGTTCCTAGCAAGCCACAAAGGAAAGTAGTTTGAAATCATTCACCCTGTATTCGAAGATTGTACTATATATAATCGTCCGGGAATTTTAAAACAATGCCGTTCAGTCTCGAGGAAGCTCCTGTTTCTCATCATTCATTGCTTGTCTTCGTACAATGCAGTCGAAGTAGGCATGGGAAAGTTTCCGTGAACATAATCTAAGAGCGGCATCCCACAGAGTAGCCACTGCTCTCATGCATACTATATGTCCCTGTCTTACTTTCCCAATGTTCATCCAATTCTTCACTAAGATTCATAGAGGGTGTCCCAGCGAATATTTTTGGGTTTTCCATAGCATGATGATCCTCCACCCGTTCTCGAAATAAAAATGTTTTCACTTGTAATATACTTTGTCCAACCATCCTTTGCCGTTACGTCATAATCGGTGACGTATTCTGCTGTTTTACGTTTGTCTCATATTAGTTGAATGTTATTTTACACTCAACCTCAAAATTATTATTAGTATGTACCTACCTGAGGATACATCTCATACACTCGTGTTATTATTGCATGTTGATGTATGATATAAATCGATGATCCTCGAGCAGAAACGTCTCTGGCATGAACTTTGATTTTGTAGTCTTAAACTGTTTCCATTCCACTAGTAGCTAGTTTTTGAACAGTTCTAATAGATATTTCTAGAGCATCAGCAACACGCTACATTTTGCATAACATGGGTAGATACATACGTTGTAGACTGCATTTAACGGTAAAATTTGACACTCCAGCATCTCTTTCTCTTGAAAAGTAGTCAATCACCTTCAAAATTGAGCTTTGCTCTTTCTCATTATACCGGAAAGACATTTTGACAATGAAAAATTAACTGAAACGGCGAAAATGACCAAAAATACTGAACAAATCAAACTATGACAACTGAACTGTCTAAAATGACAAATAAAATTCACGATTGAATAAGACATACGTTAATGACGTCATAATTCCGTCTCATCTATTTCATGAATGAGGGATAAAGATGGACAACGTATGACGTAACGGCAAAGGATGGTTGAACAAAGTATACCACTAGTGCTTGAAATATTCCCGGAAATTTCTTTCAGCTCATGAATATTTTGAAAATTTATATATATATATATATGTATATGCTGGCTGGAACTTCCGGTTGATCCGCGTCTGGAAAGATTTACTTGTCTACGTTTCGACTCCCATTTCGGAGCCATTTTCAAGACTTAGTGACCTTGCGTCTAGGTCACTAAGTCTTGAAAATGGCTCCGAAATGGGAGTCGAAACGTAGACAAGTTAATCTTTCCAGACGCGGATCAACCGGAAGTTCCAGCCAGCACATTTCTGACCGCGGAAGCCTAGCCGATCAAATATATGTATATATATATATATATAGATATATATATCCACATCCTGATTTTAAAGACGAATGTATTAAAGAATTAAAGGGTATTCTTCTTGAAAATTCATATCCTTGTGAACTTTTGAATAAATTACTCTTTAGTTCCCCATCCACAGTTATAAATACTTCTCCAAATTTTTTGAATATTTCTTCAAATAATAATATTTCCAATAATAAATTGAATGATTCAAATAGTGGAAGGGGGCATCCCAATGCTCTGTTTTTTAGTTCACTACCATATTTTCAGTCTCTAACACCTAAGCTTCTTAACGTGTTCAAGAATGAAATAATTAAATTTGCTCAATACATCGTTACCACTACTAATAGTCTGTTCTCCAAAATTAAAACTCCTTTGAAAACTGTAGAAAAGTCGAATGTGGTTTATGAAATTCCTTGCCATACATGTGGTAGGACATACATTGGACAGACCTCTAGAAATCTATCTGGACGCTTAATGTCACACAAAAGTGATTGTAACACTAAGAAAGCCACCTGTGCACTTGCTGAACATGTCATCAACGCAAAACACACAAAAGTTAAAGTTTTGTGTACTGAAAGCAATTTGCAGGAACGTTTGTTTAAAGAAATGTTCTTTATCAATAGGAATACCAACAACATGAACGGAAAGACTGATCTTAACAATCTCAGTAACAGTTATAATCACATTTTAAAATTGGAGCTGATTCCTCCAGTTCCCCCAAGTAACAGGTAGTGTTTGAGTTTGGGCGCAGTACTGGGGCTGTCGAGAACTACTCACGTCAGTTGGGAGTGAGTGGCAGCACTGTACTCAGGGTCAATTTTGTACTTCGTTTATGGTTTGGTCATGTTTTGTGGTGTACCTTTTGGTAACCCTGACTTTTCTCTGTCAAATTTCAAAATTTAAAACTTCAAATGTCTTTCATATGTCAATTATCAAATTTCAAATATTTCTTTTCTCTTGGTAACCTCCTCCGAGCACGTGCCGGTGAAATTTTAATTTTTCAAAAATCTGAATTAAAATAAGTTTTTATACATATATATGTAATGTTGAATGCAATGTGTGACTCTTTTTCAAATGAGGAAAAGTATCAGTTTTCTGTGTCTCAGTTTACGTCTGACTTCTTACTATAACCTCACGTTAGTAAGTAGATTTTCTTAATGTTTTACAACTGTTTTATAATGATTAAAATTTTGTAGATGTCTTGATAAAGGGAATAAACATTCTCGAAAGCTCGACCAGATAACAAAGAGTATTCTTTAAACAACAGCCCAGTAATTTGACTGCATCCCCAACAACATTCCGTATTTCTCCTTAACTAGTCAGTCAAGATTACCCTTCGCCTATATATATATATAAAAAATATTCCAAGTACGCGTGGTATTCGGTAAGAATTTTTTTTTAAAGATATTTATTTCAGACTTCAAATCAGTTACAGTAACTGGCAATTGCGCACCATACTGAACACGATTTATTTGTAATTCATGTTTAGGCCTTTCAAAGTCCTTACGTCAAGATAGGCTTTGGATTACATTACAGATTTAACAATTGAATCCTAATTGCCTTGTTCTGTCATATTCAGTCTAGTTTATTGTGTGAGCTTCAACAAAGAAACAAAAAACAAGAAACTACCGAAGTTATTCATGTACCGACTTCAGTGCATAGAAATATAAGTGAGAGTTTCAACACGGTATATTTCTATTTATGTTGCGTACGTTGATGAAAAGGCCATTGCCGCCTGCTAACTCCTGGTATTCTTGTGAAACATTTCAGTAAACATGGACGACAAAGTGAGATGCACCTTGAATCAATCAAAACTAATCACAATGACGACTTGGACATCTGGTAAGTATCTTAGTTCAGCAATGAGCACATTAAATAATTATAGGAGTAACCCTGATTACACTTACAGTAAATATAACCCCAAATTTCTATTTATTTCAGGCTGACCATATTTAAAAAATAACGAATTCTCTGCAAAGGAGGAAAATAAATATCAGTAGAACATATCAACGCCCTGAAATGAAACAAGGCCTCACAAGATCCATACTCAAGGCAACAAATTATACATATTTTCTTTTCAAACACGATAATACAGGGTGTAACAGAATAAGTGTAAGACATTCAAGGGGGTGATTCCTCATCGAAAAAAAGGTAGGATCTTTCATATAAAGAAACTTGATTGGAGCATCCCTTGTTGAGATACAGACCCTTAAAGGGGGTACATAAAATTTAAAGTAACAAATTAAAAACAGAATTACAACACACAATTAGTCTTCATTCAATTTCGAAAATTCACAAACTGACAGCGTCATACTAGATAGATTAGTTTCGTATTTTCGCATTTATGACGATATATCTCTGTAGTTGTTCGTAAAATAATTTTTTGCTGCGAACTGATTTATTTTGGGCAAAAAACCCAGGAGACATTTTTTGTTTAGAATGAAACAGGCTATCGGATATAAATTTTTGAATGGTAAACAAATGATAAGAAAAAAGTTACATTGGAAATAAATTTTAGGGGTTGCGTTTTCTACCCCTTACAACCATGGGGTAAAGCAAATAAATTACTGGCTAAGTGTCTTTCTGGTAGTAGGTACAAAACGTCAGGTCAATTTCAATATTGTAACTTTTTCAGTGCTTGTGAAAAAAATTGTTATACAAATTTTATGTACCCCCTTTCAGGGGCTTTATCTTAACAAGGGATGCTCCAATGAAGTTTCTTTATATGAAAGATCCTATCTTTATTTCACCTCCTCAAATGTTTTACACTTATTCAGTTACACCCTGTATAATTATGTGTCAGTGGCTCGTAAATGAATTAAATTTCAACTGGATGACCTCAAACGCATCAGCTCTCCGCGAAAATATTTCCAAAAGAAAATTCAAATGAGGATTGTGCGAAAACTATCAATCCGACTGAATCCAGGTTTTGCACACATAAAGAACACGGCAATAGCTACTATCGTGCAGAGTTTCAGCTCCTATTATTGAAAAACAGCAGAGTTATGAATTAAAAACAAACAACACAATTTTTTGTTTTTTCCCGCTTTTCTCCGGTTCTGATTATCCGATCGGATCTTTTGAGAGTTCGAAATTTTTGAACGATTTTTCCATATCTCTCCGATTTTTCTGAAATTCTAGAATGGAAAGTTATTACCAACATGTTATTTATTCACTCTGTTAGTGTTCGAGCTCGTTAAGATCTTGCGACTCCGTGTCCAATAGCATGATGATGATAATAACTGTTGAATATATATTATGTATGATCCGATTCGTTCTCTTACATTTCAAATGCGAAAATGGACTCCTTTTAAAAAAACTTCTGTACTTATTGAAACAGACACTCTTCTCCAATTGTATCTAACCAGACGTGACGAATCACTTTGCGAGATGATTTCGTCTGATTGCATTCTTGCATTTTCATTTTCAACGTTCAGATCTTAACAAGATAAAGGTTACTAGGAATTTCATGCACAGCTTATCATTCCATATCTGGAATTAGTAAATTATAGTCATACTTAGGTAGTAACAACTGTGTTATATGTATAATGGCAGCAACTTTTTGGGGTAGAATGAAAATCTGCCCTTCTACACTTGTATAGATTCCAATATTAATTCTTAATTTTTCAGATTGTGGTAGGTTTCAAACATGACATTCAAACGGTACAAAATGTATAGTGGCTTTTGAACATTATTGAATTCCATATTTGATTCTTGCCGACAACATCTTGCGGAAATTACAAAATGAAAAGTTATAATATTTCAAAGGCTGAAAAAAAGTAAAAAAACATTCGGTTTTGGTGAGAGTCGAAACAACTATTATAAAGTGAACCGTCTCAGAGGGCGTACCCCTTAACCAACGAGGTCATTTGGACCATTTTCAGTTAATTATTGCTGGAGTGCCTTTAATAGATTCATCACTAGAAGCTCTCAATTATTCTGTTACAGAAAACACTAACATACTGATAATTACAATGAAAATGATAACAGATTCACAGAATTGGCAAAAGAAGCCGTGATTTTGAAGATGAAATGTTATATCTAAATATGACGGGAAAATTGAGATATTACAATTATTTTCAACATCCATTTTTGCTACCAGTTTTTGTTGCTTTTGAAGATAATTTGCTCAAATCATTTATTTTTGAAAATGTTTTCTTGAATAATGTTCATAATTTGGTAGACAGATCAGAATAGTGACGTTTCTACAAGTTTTCCCTAGTAACTGAGTATTTTGTTCTCTATGATTGGTGGAATTCATATCATACCTTGTGTGGATATGAAATAATAACGATTCAGTTGACTTGAATCGTCTTCTTATCCCTTTCGAATAAATGATAATATTTACGGGTGGGATTGAAGAATATATTTCCTGTTGCACTTGAATAATTCGATGTATTCCGCTCAACTGAATTGTCAAAAAGATATTTGGGAAAAAGTACATTTTCTCTGAAGAACTCAAATGTTCTTCCAAAAGATGTAGGATAATGTGAATATGATTGTATAATCATTGAAACAAATAAAGACGTTCATTATTATTATTATAATATAACAAACAGTTACAACGAGTTATATCAAAATCAAAATATTAACAAATTTCTGTCCATTTAACACCATAATTCTGTGGGGTATAAAGACAGTTCAGTTGTGAATTTATAAATAACCATTTCATCAATGAGAAGTTGCGGAAAAACATCTTGGATATCTCAGAAGTGTAAAATAATTATGATTCCCTTCATCTATTTCATGCATTTATGAGAACAGTTTCTTAAATTATAGCCCGGAACCTCTTCTGAATGTATGGGCGACGCACTCAGTTTTGAATTACGTTTTTATTATTCCAACCTAAATGAGTTTCAAGTAGTAAGGAATCCTTGAAAAGTTCATTTTCGTCACTGAACTCCAAAGGTAAATCTCAAAATACCAGTTTGCCGAATGGGAAAAGTATCGTTACGTATTCACTTTGAGTTCGAAAATAAGTGTCAACTGGTATGGCAAAATCAAACAAATTCATTGTAACAAACCCAACAAATTACGAAATGAATACGCATCACGATAAATCACTCAAATAACTATTACACTAGATTCGTAGTGTTTCGCATTTTTATTCGCTTGATAGCATTTTTTGTATTCACCTGATTTCCGCCGCTCTCTGTGCCGGTATATATGGATAATGGATCTGGAATGTTCCGTTCTCGAAAGGGCATCGACGTTTCTCAAACCTTCTTGATAACTTCGCGTGGGTAAACAAATGCGGTCGGTGGGCGTTGTATTCTCCGAAGCACTCGAATAGGCGTAGAGAAAGTCATGGGGTAGAAATGGGTTTTATTGTTTCGCAAAATTGTTACTTTCATGAATCAATTGAATGGCAGATATCCCCTTCAGCTTATCTAAGACAAATAATTTTTGTCAAATATATATTTGATATTTCTATACTACGTTAAACAATCATTAAGGTTACGATTACACACTGCTTGCTAGCTGTGTAGGTAAAAACTGATTTGTTTTCGCCCTTTTCATTTGTAAACTCATTTCTGGAAAGTTGTCGATTTTTAGAAGTAAAAACTGAAATAGTTCTGCATTCGTATTTCAATCATTTTCCAAATATTTTGCACCAGACAATTTCAGGTTGTTAAATCCATTCAACTGACTGACGAAGGCAAAATCAATGATATTCAAATCACCATCAGCTTTTACGTAACAAAATAACGAGTTTCCAATATTTATCGCAAAAGCGGCGATTTTCAATTATTACGGACATCACACAAACATTTTTATAGGAAAAACACGATGCAACGAGAAAATGGCGGCGGTTATGGCCGATAAAAACGTGGAATGACATCATTTTGCGCCAAACTGATTTTAATTACGTTTTTACGATAGCGGGATCTGTTTTCGCGCTCAGATAAATATTTTGGAACATCACACCAAAAAACGTGAATTTCTGTCGACTAACTAACCACACACTTTCAATGATTAGGTGAAAACATCGTTGCAGGAGGAGGATAACTGATCTATAAGAATATTGATGCATTATCCTTGTTCAAAAAACTGGAGGTGAGGGTATACACTTTTCTTATGAATCGAACAAGTAAAATGTTTCCCATTTTTGTATATTGGTTGTGAGGAACAAACTTGCAATTTGCCTCAAGTGAATAAAAAAAGAAAAACTCCAGCATAATATGGAATCAAATAGACGGAAACGTTTATTATATACGAAAACGGTTGTGGGGGCTGTACCAAGACGTATTCTTCAGAAAAATATATTGTTGTCCAACCTTTCCTAGATGAAAGCTGCAGGATAAGTGAGAACCAGTCGACTGGAAATAATATAAATATATACTCGAAGGAATAAGCTATGTAAAGTGGTAATATGAATATTGACAAAGGACCGATTCCAATGAGTCAAATTCCTGAAGCTTAATTAATAATAAATGAGACCGAGAGCAGGAGTGTATTTGAACTGTAGACCAGAGTTTCGTTGCTGAAATGAATGAGATGTGGTTGAGATGTTCCTTGCCAAGTGGTATTGGTTCGGATTTTATTGAAACATGCTGCAAAGAAAAACTAATAAGAAGTTCAAATCAAATTAGGCAATCAAATTCAAACCAAAATGTTTAAATTGATTTTTGACATAGAATAAAAGATAATTTTGCGACAATATTTTTTTTTAAACCAAACTTTCAATTTTTATTCTCTGACCAAAAAATCGAATTCAATTTTTTTGTTTGTATCTGATTGCCCCAAATGATTTGATTTTCTTATAAGTTTTTTTTGCAACAGGTTTCAAAAGAGTTGATTATACAGACAATGGAAGTCCGAAGCAGGAACTTTCTCATGAATAACTTATTCGCTTCTCTGGAAATAATTATAATGAATGAAACATACCATAGGTGCATGGTAAAACAGTTATCAAATATTTTTTGCTGAAAAAACTATATATTTATGTTTGAGGAAGATAGGATTGAAAACCAGATTTTCAGAACTTGTTGAAAGCAACTGAAAAAAATGTTTTCACAAAAAAATATTTCACTACAACATCCAGTTCAAACTTCAGCAACATAAAAATATTTTTTTTCCAACTTTGAAACAAACATCTGTAGCTGTACTTGTGCTAAACATTTCTTTGTAATACCTTTCAGGTTGCTTTCAAGTGTTTATAACTGGGCATTTCATTTATTCGATGGAATCTTTTCATTTTCCGTCTAGGGATGCTGGTAGAATTGGAATCTCTCCACTTGTAATGATACAGCATTTCTTTTCAACATCCTCTCAACAGTTTTTCGCACACAATCTTGTAGTTCCATTGCTAAAGTGTCAGACATCTTGGCACACATAAGTATAGCAAAAATGATGAGCACGGCATCATTTAAGCAAGAACTTTCTCTTGTTGATTCGTTTATCTCTTTTTTACCTCGTCAGGTACCTATTGATAATGCACGGACTCTATCACCTCAACTGTACTCATGTTTCATCTCTATATAAGACATGATGATATTTTGAATCGATCCATTATATCGGTTGACCGTTTCGATAAGGAAGGTAGATACTGTAATAAATATTCGCTTATTATTTACTCATTATCGCTATATTACATGAACTTATCTCCGATATGTCGAATATTTCAGATAACAGATCGAATTCAATTGATCAATCATTGCGGTTGAGACATCTGACCTCATGATTTGAATGTTAGGTTGAAGTGTTGAGAATGATTTCGGTAATATTCGTCTTATCAGTGGTTACTGTTGTTAATGGTGAGTGAAAAATAAACTATTGTCAATACACCCTTACTTAGTTTTCTTCTGCTGATTTACTAAACGTTTCCAAAGTTTTTTATTGATCTGGTTTCATTATCAGGCAATTTCTTCTCTGTCGTGGTGAGGCTTGTGATGGTCCAAATAACACTAGCGATGGTTTGTTACGATTGCAATGTTGCAGAGGAAAATATTTTTGTACCAATTCAGACTACATAAAAGTTCATTTATAACTTCCCTAATCAAGCTCGTCAGTCAAAGAACAATAATCGAATGATAAATGATCGAAATTAGTTTGTCCCCAGGTAAACAATAATGTAACGATTATTTTTCTGTGAAAAAAAAATGGATGGTGCCATTTGAAAATATGGGGGTGGGGGCCTCTGTGAAAAATTAGTTTTTTTGAGAGAAATGATTAAATTTCTACCTCGGTATGTACTTACTTATTTTTTCAATGCTACTGGTGGCCGCCAATAAATCAAAATACACGTGTATTGTGAGGAAGCCATTATTTTATAGGATGATAGGAGTAGAAAAAGTACGCGACTCGGGGATAAGGCCAATAACGTGCACTTGCGAATTATCGCACCCTGCTTACGCCTCGTGCTCACAAGTTTTCGCCATTGCGTAATTGACACTTATCCTCCTTATGTATTATACTAATTGTGCAGCATAGGTCCCTCAGTAAATTATTCAAAATAAGTAAATAAAAGATATTATACCGACTTTGTTGTAAATGAATGATTTTGTGAGAGTATCTGAACTATATGGTTGAAATATATTACATTTCACTTCGAAAGTATTTGGCATTGAGAGAGGTGCATTGAAGAATACAATATTTTTTTTTTCATCACGTATTTGAACTTGACATTGTAGTTCGAAAAGAGGCGTATCCACTTTTCACTAAACGAACTGAAGATGGAGGCCACTTTTGGCAGCAACTTTTTGAATCTCGGCTCAAGACTTGAGTATGGCACATGACCGTGGAACATCAGAGCCATCCACCATATGTCACGATCGATTACTTTGACAGTTTTGGTAAGTTGGAACCACCATTGGAATTGGTTGCTTCTATTGGAAGTGCCAAAATCAATAATAATATAGAACAATGCCAAACATACAGTTAGAGGAATTGCAGGCACTTGTGTTTGAAGTTTCTATATAAGGATAAATGTCTTTAGAAATGAGTCAGTTCAATATTGATCATGCTAGTAGTTAGACAATGTCTCAGACGTTTACCTTGAAAGAAACGAATTTCGTTCTATCAACAGATTTCACAAATACATTTCAGATATATTCGTTTTAGCACTTATTGCAATCTATCAATATAAAACTATTCCTAAAACAAGTTTCATTACACTAATATCACTACCGAAACTTTTTTCGGGTTTGAAGGCAGTCGTTTTTTGGAATTTCTTTCTGACGTTTCGCTGGCGCGAGTGGCTAGCTTCTTCAGAGGCTCATACCTATATGTATGTAATTTCTAGCATTGCTATGAATATATACTCGATCAAGATATCAATACTGAAAGTTTCGAAGTAATCAACCGTGGTGTATGGTAGATGGCTTGAATGTTTGTGTTCCATGGTTAGCTTGACATAATATGGAAGATGGCTCTGATGTTCTATGGTTAGGTGCCACGCCCAAGTCTGTAGTTAAAATATTTATGGCCCTTTCCTTTGCTTTCACTGTTTTTTCCTTTTCAGCTATTTCTGGAGGCCACGACACTGACATCAAACGCCATAAATGGGCTCTATCTCTGCAACATAAAAACGAACACTTCTGTGGAGCTACTCTAATAGCCTTGAATTGGGCCGTCACGTCCGCATATTGTGTGAATCTCCATCCGACGGACCTAACTGCACGTGCAGCATCTACTTTTAGGTCTTCGGGTGGTCAAATTCTCAACGTGGAGACCGCTGTAGTGCACCCGAACTATAATTCGATTACTCACGACTCGGATATAGCGTTGATAAAATTCACTGAAAATGCTAATGATAGTATTGTCATCGCCCAGCGTCTTCCTTTTGAAAAGACAGATATAGAAGAGTATTCTCCGACCAGCATAGTGGGGTGGGGATTGAACATTACTGGTGGAACTTATCTGGAAACTCTTCAATTCGCGCAATTTTCAACAATGTCGAGAGAAAATTGCCAAAGCGCTTATCCTGCGACTGTTATCAATTTGAATATGTTCTGCGCGGGATGGATAGGAGGAAACACAAATATCTCAGCTTGTGATGGGGATTACGGTGGTTCAGGCTTGATTTACTCACGAGTCGAAGGAATAATGTCTTGGGGCAAAAGTTGTGGATCGAACAACTATCCAACCGTCTTCACCAGAGTGGCAAACTACATGGACTGGATCAAAGAAGTCGCGAATATAACGTCTCTCGAGCCATGCTTGTGAGTTGTGGAATGAAGAAGAAGACTTGAAAATGAATGATCAAAGACAATTTTCTTATGTTTTCATTGATTTATTGTTTCATTATTCGATATAACAAGATTTACCGGGATGGTTGCGATGTGAATAAAAACTTGATAAAGATTCCAATATAGGGTTCAAACCTGATGCATACCTGCATCACAGTTTATGTTGCAACCGTATCATCAATTTCTCAGTTCAGAATTTTTATATAGGACAATCATGTAAGACTATAATATATTCAGATTTCATGTGAACAGAAGAACTTCACAGGTAAAGAAGGGCAGTCCACATAATTTTTTTCGCCTTTTTTTCAGGTGAACTTCCACCAATTCACAGATTCCAAACAAGATATTTTCAGAAATAATGAATGGGACATTTGAGGTACAAACTAACTTAAAAATGGTCATTTAGGAGATAAATATCAAGCGATATCACCTGATGATACCGACTTTTCCAGTAAATGCTTACAACTTTTGAAAGCTTCCAAATACTATTTAATTCAATTTTTATTCGATCTATGCGATTCAAATCAACTCTATTCTGTCCATGCTAAATTTTTGAAGGTTTTTTTTCATCTGTGAGATAACAATAATCGCGTAAGATTATTATTTAATGAGTTTCTATGTTTGTATTTGCATTGTAAATCCTTTTGAATGATCTAGAAATAACTCGAAAAAATAAACCCTCACTCTATTTTTTACTGATTCGAGGAACTGAATTCCACACTAATTACAGTGACATTTGCCAAAAATTATTCGATATTGATAATCCAGCAGCGGCACTTAAATACAGTGTGTTTGACATAGAACCTTTAAAGTGTTTCGTATAAAATTTTAAGATATCAAGAAAAATACCTTATCGAATTATTCACCCATATGCAGTGTACTGAACTATCATTGCAAAAATTTCAATCGAACTTTTTTGGTATTCCGTGGAACTTTTTTACCTTCGTGCTACAGGACTCACTATGATATAAGAAAAGTGCGTTCGTTTGGATACAATTTGAGAACATTTTATCTTGATTATAAAAAATTAAGATTTAGCAGACAGAAGGTACGAAAAATATGGCTTCATATCATGAATGGTATGGAAACGCTATCATTTACTCTATATTTTCAGGGAGTAATCTTCGAACTTAGTCCACATATGGAATAAATTATAGGATGCTCTAAAAAATGGAATTGTGAAATCACTCTGATTTCCAAATACGATTTTATCCAATCTGGGAGTATTCTTCTAATGCCCGTATCATGAAGTTTTTCCAAAAGGAATTGGATGTTTGGAGAGAAAAGCCTTCGACGAATCAAACATCAATCACCCCCCCCACCGGAGGCCCAAGAGAACACAAAACGGAAGGAGTTAGTGCAAGCTAATGTAATTTCAGTTCCATTTTTATTTAAAATTTTCAATGACAAATTGTTTGAGAAGTGCACTGCAGATTCATTTGCTATTAGTTTCGTATCTTCTAAAATACAGTTATCTTCAGGCAGTGACATTGTTTCAGTAATTTCAGACGATGCTCCTAAATTGACCACGATTCCTCAATTTTATTTGGAACTCCGTTAATCCTTTTTTGTGTATGATTAAATATATCAATCCTGATTGCTCTCTTATATTGCTTTTTTTTTCATGAATTCATTTTGAACGTCAGTAAAATTGGAATTGGACATGAAGTAGTGTAATCCTGACAAGTTTGAAGACATGAGTGATAGTTCTTCAGAACTTGTTTGATTCCATTTCGAAGATTTATCAGAGGACAACTGAAGTCAAAACACCATTTCATTTCTGACAGAAATTCAGCATATGCCACATTCCCATTTGATTTAGAATATACTTCCGACCAGTCATTCTTATTAAAATATAATCTCGAAGTATCTATATTTGACGCTTTCGTGTCTCTGAAAGTAAGATTTTTTATTGGAGTAATTTCTTCAAGTTTTTTTTTAATTAGCAGTGTGAGATTCAGTACAAAATGATCGCTAAGATTTGGATTGATTATATAGTTTTCAAAAGATGCTTCTGGGAGATGTTGATTAGATGATTAGATAATCAATAATGCTTTTCAATACGATTACGCCAGTTGAATTGGTAAAAACTCTAGTTGTTTGGGCTATCAGTAGATACCTTTAGTTGAAAGGACAATAGAATGTCATCTAAATCTTATTATCTGAGAGATTCCCTGTTCATGTAATTGATGTTATAATCATCTGTTACTATAACATACCTGAGTTTACTCAAAGCACGTTCCAAGAACAGCCATACAAGTTCCTCAAATATTTTAATACTACCAGGTCTATAGACATTAATGACAACACTTTTGGTACTATCAATCTCATATGAAGCTGCACAGTGCTCAATCTGAGTTTCGAAAGACATATTGGTTATTTCAGAAATTTCCCTGAATTTGACCCCATTTTTACAGTAGGTATATTAAAGTACCGTCGTGAATATGTTGTTTGTTTGAAAAATCTGGCACCGGACTGTATCTCGGAAAGCATGTGCACTCCAAGTCTTTGGTTTGAAACCAATGCTCATTGAGACACACAATATATCTATCTCTATTGTGAATATTTGCTATAATTTCCAGTTGTTGCTCAAACATTACATGTAAATATAAAATGAACTTGATGAAATGTAGTTCATTACTTACTCCTCTTTTCCACTATACAGTGTGTCCCTAGACCAGTGGGACAGTTGAATATCTCTTGAACCAATAGGAATTTTCAAAATATTTCAAGTTCACATTATATCGCATCATGAGAGATAACTTCAGGAATTACTATTTTTTATACGAGGGGCGCAAGAAAGGCTCACAAAATCGAACATCAATTTTTTCAAATGAAACACCCCATATATTTCAATATATCTGAACTCTCATTCCTTAAAGGTAATTATTGGTTTTTTATTTTTGAAAATCCGACAAGGCGTTGCCAAGTTATACCAGTGGTTCATGAAATGCAGGCATTTTTTTAGACAAACCCATTTTTTATCCTACGAAGAATTTCTGTAATCATTCGAGACTGTTGGTAGTCGGTAGCATATTCTATAATATGGAATACTCATCTTCTTCGAGAGTTATACAGGGTGGTCAGAAATATTATATGATTTTCACGAAATTCGAACTCTCTTCACATCAATTTTTCAAAGAGTGCACCCTACAATATGAATTATTTTATAGCCCATTGGTGATTTGATTGCTTATGGCCAATGGTTTCGAAAGAGACATATGAATTTCATCATCAGCAAATGCAAATAAAAAAAATGCAGTAAACTATTTATTCATTCAACTGTCCTAAACAAAGTCTCAACAAGAAAAAAACTGTGTTAACAAATAATTAGGTACGATAATATAAATATAAATGTTCGAATTGTCTTCTGTTTGCTGCAAGGCACATTTCGAAATTTTTCATTACATGATTTCTTGTGATGTTCTCCAACATTTGCGGTGTTATACTTTAACAATCATTTACAATTCGATTTTGCAAATCCTCCTCATTCAATAGTTGAGTAGTATACACCTATGATTTAAGATACCACCACAAAAAAAAGTTCAAGGGGGTCAAGTCTGACGAACGAGCCGGCCATTTTATTGGTCCGTTTGTTCCGAGCCATCGTTGAGGAAAAAGAACGTTCAATTGGTCTGTCACGATCCCAGCATTATGAGGCGGCGCTCCATCCTGCTGGAAGAACATTTCTCTGAGGTTTCCAAGGGGAACAGACTGAACTCATTTCGAAGAAAACAAAGGTATCTCTCACTATTCAGAGTATCTTGATAAAAATATGGTATTATTCTTGAGAATTCCACACCAAAAATTCACTCCCCAAAAGTTTCCTGTAGGGACTCTTATGTAGTTAATTACACTAAAATACGTAGTTTGATGATTTTTTTGCATTTTCTGATGATAAAATTCACATGTCTCTTTCACAACCATTGACCATAAGCAATCAAATCACCAATGGGCTATAAAATAATTCATATTGTAGGGTGCACTATTTGAAAAATTGATGTGATGAAAGTTTGAATTTCATGAAAATCATATAATATTTCTGACCACCCTGTATAACTCTCGAAGAAGATGAGTATTCCATATTATAGAATATACTACCGACTATCAACAGTCTCGAATGATTCCAGAAATTCTTCGTAGTATGAAAAATGGGTTTGTCTGAAAAAATGCCTCCATTTCATGAACCACTGGTATAACTTGGCAACGCCTTGTCGGATTTTCAAAAATAAAAAACCAATAATTACCTTTAAGGAATGAGAGTTCAGATATATTGAAATATATGGGGTGTTCCATTTGAAAAAATTGATGTTCGATTTTGTGAGCCTTTCTTGCGCCCCTCGTATAAAAAATAGTAATTCCTGAAGTTAGCTCTCATAATGCGATATAATGTGAACTTGAAATATTTTGAAAATTCCTATTGGTTCAAGAGATATTCAACTGTCCCACTGGTCTAGGGACACACTGTATAGATCAAGAGATAGTTTTCTCTGAGCGAAACGAGATCTTGTATAGGTTGGAATGGAATTTTATCCTGGTGACTGATTCCTATGTTTGCTATCTATTTGATTCAATTTTCATATGCTTGGTATACAAATTGAGCAAGAAAAAGTGATTTCTATGTAACCTGGGGCCCGTCGTCACCATATAGGCAGAGCTGTAGCAGTATCCTTTTTGTGAATGAATCAAATCTCTTTGAACGTTGTTGAAACTTTTGGACCCCATGTAGATCCATGTTTCCAGGAATTGGTAAGTGAGTCGTCTCGTTTGTTGAGGCATTGGGGGCGTTTTTAAATTTCTATTGCTACGCGAATCATTCTGGAGAGGAGTTTTTTTCCTGTCGCAATGGTCTTCGTGTTCTTGAAGTCAATTTTGTGTCCGGTTCCGTGGTGATGTTTGAAAAGTTTCGAGGTCATATCCAAATTACGTATTGCTAGTTCGTGCTCGTAGGAACTGTTTGATACTCGTCGGTTCGTCTGTCCTATGTATGTTTTCCGGCAGTTGTGACAAGGAATTTCATATATCCTTGTGATTCGTTGGGTATTATATCTTTAGGTGAGCACATGGAAGGAGATATTCGATTGTTTGCTGGGAAAACTTTCTTGATGTCGTATTTTGTCAGAATTCGGCTCACTTTATCAGTGACTCCCCGAATGGAAGGAAAGAAAGCTTTCGGGCGTTCAGCCGAGTCTTCCGGTGGTTTGGGCTGCGAGAAGCGGGTGTGTTGGCGTTGAATGGTTCTCTGGATCTGGGGGTAGGAATAATCGTTTTGAAGAAGGGCGGATGTGAGCTTTTTCAGCTGACTGGGTCTATTGTGGTCATCTGAGTTTGATGGAACTAATGATTAATGAGTTCAGTACGGAGCTCATCTGGCCTGGATGATGGTGGGAGTTGGCATTGAGATATCTATTGGTGTGCGTGGGTTTTCCGTAGACAGTATGAGTGAAATAATCGTTGGATTTTGTGGTATGGACATCTGAGAAAGAAATTACGTTGTTCGTCTATTTCTATATCGGGGTGAATATTGTTAAGGTGATTGAGGAAAGTGTGAAGACTTTCGGATCCATGAGGCCAGATAGCAAAGACATCATCCACATAACGCAGCCAACACGTGTGATTCAATGCAGATGTATCAATTGATCTAGACCCAAAATATTCCATGTAGAGAACCCATAGGGGCGCCTTTTACTTGTTTGTAAAATTTGCCTTGGATGACTAATGAGGTTGAGCGTGTCTTGGGAGATTAGATGTTTCGTTTTCAAAATGCTAAGTGTATCTGCTTAGGGGATGTTTGTGAAAGGGGATATTGCATCGAAGCTTACCAGGATGTCTGTGGGTCGGAAGTTGACCGATTTGATGATTTCTATGAAATGGACTGAGTTTCGAATATATGATGAGGATTGTTCTGCAAGAGGTTGGAGAATGTTTGCGAGATATTAAGCTAGAGTTTGTGAAAGTTAGGCGAATGCACTTCCTCTGTTGATAGGTGATATATATATATATATATATATATATATATATAAAGTGTTTTGTGAATTGTTTGATTTCACTTCTCCCATAGAAGTTGTAATTCCTAATTTTTTGATTCGGAGAAGAAATATGCCAAATAATAATAATAATTCATCAAAATATAATTTCCTTTGGTAACGCGAGACCAAATACGCATCTCATTGATAAAAATGTATTGTTGTGAAATTTTCTCTCTCTCCGAACGATTGACCTGAAAGCCTCAAAGCTCTCTAACGTTCAAACGATTGCTGTCGTGTACGAATAATCTGCAAATGTACTCTCGATGTGTGAGCGACTTCAATTGACGGGCGTTAATCTCGAAGAGAGACGTAATAATTTCAGCAATCGCCCAGAGTGTTCCGCTCTCGCAGACTCACACATATTTTAGGCGCGATCGCTCTCACGATTTTCGAGTGGCGGCTGTTATTAAATCGGAAACCACTTTCAGTTTCACACGTACACTATCTGAAACCGAATTCCTAATAACTCACATCGACTCCTGGCATATCGGCGGAAGATTAGAAGCTGCGAGCTACACGCATGTGATCACGATTCGCTACCAAAGAGTGACTTTTCACTCAGGAATGAAAATATCTGTGTGACTAAAAACATCGAAAGTTATCAGAATTGAAAAAATGATAACCAAATTCATGGCAATAGTTGAATGTGATGAGGATACATATTATGGAATCATGAAAAATGGACTACTGTGCATCGACTTATCCATTTGTTCAGTGTATGAATATTTGAACTTAGTGAGATGCTTTCGTTGTTCTGGATTCAATCATATGTCTGATAAATGTACAAATATACCAGTATGTCTACGATGTGGAGAAGGTGACCACTCAGCGCAAGAATGCAAAGCAGAATCTAAAAGAAGTCGTCCAATTTGTAAGGAACTGAATGAGAAATTTGGATTGAATCTGTGTATCCAACATTTTGCATTTGATCCAGCATGTTCGGTTCTCACCAAGAAAATGGCTCTTGCTCGAAGTAACTTTATATAGCCACATCAGCATACCAGCCAACAAAGAAAACAGTAGAAAAGAAAAGGGTGAAAAAGAAGGAGAAAAAATATACTCAGTTAATTCTCAGAGTTTCCTTAGTCATCTTGATAAAAAATCGTTTTTTTATTCATGAAGGGAAACCTCTTATAATGTGTCTAACAGAAACACACATAACCAATGACATAGAAAACTTGAAAACTGAATTACAGGTGGTTAATTATAGCCTAGAAAGATTGGAATCACATAGTCGTCATACAGGGGGAGTTATCATTTTAGTAAGACAAGATTTGAATTACAAAAGAATTTTCTCTAGTACACTCCATCAAAATTTTTGATTTTTGGTTATTGAGGTGAAATTGAAAAGAGGAACTATGGGCGTCTTTGTTAGGCCAGCCGGGCACTAGCAACTTCTTTACTGACCAATTCAAATTTTCTCTACCAAAAAGTAGCAAATAAAGGACCCCGCAGGTTTTCTCAATGGAAAAGGACTTTCGGCTTATTTCGCTGAAATGTTGTATTTAGGTAGTTTTTAATATGGCTATCAGAAGTCTCCATGGGCTCAAACTCTGGACCACATTTCCTGACCTACTACAGAAACCAGAAACCCCCGCAAATAGATTGTGTTTGGAGTTAGGTGGTGACATTATAACCCTCAAACCAACATGGTGAAAGAGTGAATTATAACATTCTTTCAAAAGAGGTTGAATCGTTTGAACGTCATTATCTTGTGGTAGATCAATATTTGTTCCGTATCTTCCTGGGTTTGTAACCTACCATAATTTGAAAAAATAAGAAATAATATTGGAATCTATACAAGTGTAGAACGATAGATTTTTTATCTAAGCCGGGAAGTGGCTGCGTCTATTGAAAATCAGTTCTTTCTGGATAGAACAAGTTTAATTAGTCAGCAACTTCTCGTATATTAGTCCAGTAACTGAAGATCCGAAACTCGGGAAAGCTGTGAACAAGTCTATGCGTTCTTCACTTGTGGCTCAATTTGTAGGTCGTCACAGATGTTTTCAAAGGACCCAAAACTTAACACGATTGCGTTCATGGCAATGGCCGAAAATGGCCCCCCAAATCCATTTCGACACTGTTTCATTAATTTGTTTACATTTTTTTCAAAAATAATTTTTCATCGGATTTTTTTAAAGGGTCCCTGGGGGTCTTGAATGATCTCTGATTTTTTTTTTGTACTTTCCCCGCGTTCTAATAGATGATCCATTTGTTTATTTACATTTCTCATGTGATTTCGGAGTTATGAAGAATCTGCGGAATAACCGCCAATTAAAAAATTATTAGCCATAAAAAATATATATGTATTCGGAAACTAGAGCATCTTGGCTTCAAAAAGATGTGCATGGCAAGTTGATAAAATGGCTGACAACAGAGAAAGCGGCAGCTGAAATGAGGAGAATTTTGGGTCCCTTTATCTCGAAAACTGTTGAGTTTTCGGAAAAATAGTAAGGGTCATTTTTATAGATAATGAGACGATCTTTAATTTTTGTATGAACGAAAATTCTCTAATTCGTATATTTAGCCAGATATTGGCGGGAAACCCATTTTTCTGGGTTTGGGGGGCCATTTTCGGCCATTTCCATGAACGCAATCGTGTTAAGTTTAGGGTCCTTTGAAAACATCTGTGACGACCTACAAATTGAGCCACAAGAGAAGAACTCATAGACTTATTCACAGGTCCGTCCCTTCATTTACTGGACTATATCTCAAATTTGCCTATCAAAAAAATAATAAGAACTGATATATATATATATATGAAAATACTTATCGTTAACGTATCGGAAACTAAATCTGCTTCCGTTCTCAAAACTTATACGCAAATTCCTGTTCAAATGTAAATACTTATCTGTTGTTGATAATCTTTGTAATTGAAATTCGTCAGATTTGAAATATTTGACAAATGTTAATTACGAAGATTGCCAACGAGCGATATTTAACTAACTGGACTTGTTCTATCTAGAAATAACTGTTTTTCAACTTCGGAGTATATTGAAAATCTGCCCTTCTACACTTGAAGATTTCAATATGAATTCTTATTTTTTCAGATTGTGTTAGGTTACAAACCCAGAAAACTACGGAACAAAGGTCACATCTCTTGATGCAATCGTCTCTTTGAGTATTTTTTAAAATATTTTTCGATTCATATTCACAATAGTTATTTGTTTTACTAGGCAGCAAAGTAGTAGATTCACCGGCGCTGCTGATAGTTCAGCTAAGGCAGTCAAATTACTTTGCTTTCGAGTTGACGTATAATTTCTTCTCCGTCATCGCACTACTTTCAAATTGACCCAAACTGGATCCGGAAGTCCAGACCTTATTCTCGGCATCTGAGTTGAAAAAACATGGTTTTCTGATGGACCTTCGAATTACATTGGGTTTATCACCTCTCACTACAGCTATAACCAGTCTGAAAAGTGATCGATATGCTGCGATATTTCAGACGAATTTGTTTGATTTGACCGGTGCTGGTAAAGTATTATGCAACGTTTATCCCTCGATTCGAAACCACAGGGGATTCTGATTGCGCTCCAAATAACCAATCCAGAAAATTGCGTTCGCACAATCTGCATATGTTTTTCTGTTCAGAAAACATTTCAACGAGAAGTGCAAAAAGAGTTTTATTCCAATAGGCACATTCTTAATAAGACATGCAGAATTACTCTTTGTGAGTCACTGGTACTTTCCCAGTTGAACTATTGTGATGTTCTCTTCGGTCCAGCCATAAGAAACTTCGATAAAAATCGTCTTCAAAGGCTCCAGAATTCCTGCACACGTTTTATCTGCGGTATCAGCAGACGAAACCCGACATCGAATCATATTACTCGTCTGGGCTGTTTGTCGATGAATAAACGACGAATTTTACACCGTTCTGTACTTTATCATAAAATTATGCTAACAAAAAAACCCTCATATCTTTACGAAAAAATTCAGAGACGTTCAGAGTCACACAATGTAAATGTTCGGTTTAGACAAAACATATCAATACCCATTCACAATACCTCTCTTTATCGATCCAGCTTCTCCTATGATGTCGCCAAAATTTATAACGGTATACCTGATGAATTTAAGCACTTGTCACTGCTATCCTTCAAAAAAAAAGTTAAAAGTATTCTGTTAGATGGAACCTTAACCTTAGATTTATAACCTTTATGTCTGAATGTTTTTTTTAGTATGATATACCATATAGTCTCGTAATGATATGTCTAGTTCTGATAATTATATGTCAATATTCTTGTTTTTCTCTCTTGGGGTTGAGTTAGTATTACTAACTGGCCCCATTATGTGGTTGCGTGGAAGAGCGCTATTCTATCATTGTCACAATGAAGAAAAGCGAACGATGCCATTTGCTACTCTTACTTTGTATTATCTGTCTTTGTACTTTTTTTATTTTCTGTATTTTTATGAAGCAATAAAATCGATTATTATTATTATTATTATTATTATTATTATTATAAAATACCTGACTCCACCGCCAGATACTTAAAGGCTCAATCTTCCCATTCAAAAAACTTCGAGGATCCTGCAAGGGAACTCTTAAAGCAGAAGCCACGGAAAGAGGTTCAAAACGTACAACAACAAATAGAGCAAGTAACATTATTTTTCTATTCCCACTATGTTAAATAGTTTATTTTGTATTTGACATCTGATAGGTAATGGCTTATTTAGAATGGAAAAATGAAGATCAAATTCTGTGAATTATCGTTTCAAATTCTTTTTAAAATTGAAATAAAAATATTATATTCAGGTAATTTATGAACAGTTTGTGGATTGGTACTGTATATCGCTATATCCTTGAAGCAACAAATCGTTTTATCCACTTGCTGTCATTCAGTGTCCCGTTGATCATTGAAAATGAGGGACAGAGAAGAGAGAGCAGAAATTGCCGCACAAGCATGGTGGAAGTAGAAAAAGTACAGTATGCAACTCGGGGATGAAACTAATAATTACGTATACTAGCAAATAGGCTACTTAAGCTCCTCGTTGCGTAATATACCATTATATTAGTAATAATGCTATGCTCACATAATGAAATATGTAACAACTCATGATTGAATATTGCAAATATTCTAAAATTTCCCTTATTCATCAAGTGAGATATTATAATACTGCCAACTTCTATCGAGTAGAGCACCGAACCTGATAACTAACCACCTTCTCACGTGAATATTATTTTGGTACATTTCAAATTCCTTTGAGGATGCAATATCTATTTATTCGCACATATATTTGTTCATTCGTATAGGACTTCGTTAGTAGCTCAAAAGCCTAATAGACTCGAAAAAAATAAGATTAATGTTTTTGTACTGGAAAATAGAGATTGGGAAACTGTTCAATGCCATGAGTATATGAAAACGAATATTTATCAATAGAAATCTGAACGCACCAAAAAGCAGTACCTATGCCGTAAGGTAACATGAAATCTTATTATCGTAAACCATGAACAATTTCCTCCGAAATAGATTCTATTGACTAACGTGGGATGACTGAATCAAAGGAGGAATGCTATATAGTATTTTTCACAGTAAATGGTATTGGCTCATTAACTGCAATAAACTACCCGATTTAATCCCATTGTGTAGAAAATCATCTGGTGAAAGATGCAAATGTGCTACAGGGTCGAACATAAGAAATTTGAATTTTGCATAATGTAGGAGATATACAAGAAGTAATTTATTTAAATGTTACAATTCTATTCTATATTTAGTTCAGTGTCGCTATCGCTATCGCTATCCTCATCTAAATTAATTATAATTGGCGCAATTGATTTTACAGAAAGGTACGAGTTTTCAACATTTATAACATGACTAACAGAACTTTTCCAACTCTCGGTAGGAATGTCATTCATACAGTTCCTAATTAATTCTACCACACTACCACTTAAAGTCGGAGAAGTATTTTTTCCGCGCACGATCTATTTAAGTTGGTGCCACATAAGCTCTATGGGATTGAACACGCAGTAGTAGGGAGGTAGTCGTAACACTGAATGTCCCAATTCTTCTGCAATTGTATCACAAACATACGTTTTTTTAAAGAAAATGACTGCAGCACTTGTAAAAGTTCTTTTTTTCTATAATTTTCCTCAAAATATATGTCATTTGCAGCCATGAAGTTTTGAATCTCCAATTTCGTATTCTTTGAGCCAGGAATTTTTTGCAATTGTCGACTATCCTAGCTTGCGTTGTCCACTACTATAACGCTGTTTGGCGGAATGTTGGATAACAGACAATTTTTAAACCAATCTTCAAGAAGCTCTGATGTCGTATCTTCGTGATAATCAATACAAGAGTCCTTAATATTTTTGGCAGAAAGCCACATAGCGTTTCGCCAGTTTATTAAACGTGTGGATTCCATTATTACTTGTCTCTTGTCAATTTTGCGATATTTAAAGCCCATTGCAGACAGAGCTCGCCAAAGAGTAGTGAGGCCACAGTTGATGTGAGTTTCGTCATTGAAGAGCCGCTGTTTCAGACTTTTGATTGTAGGGACACGCTGCTCATCGTACATAGTGTAGATTTTTCGCCTTATCAAATCTTTTTTTCCAGTCGTCTAGACTTTTTGTGACACCGGAATATTCACGCTTTTTTCTTGATTCCATGGAATTTTCAACAATTCGTCTAATTGAAGTATGAGGCACCTTCGTCAAATTACTGGTTACTTGCTGTAGCACCCGCGTTATATCCTTGCTGAAGTAAGGAACTATACACATTTTTTATAATGATTTTCGCGTCACAAGATAAGTGATTCTTCTTTAACGAACCACTGGAAGAAGCACTATTACTTTTTATCCACGGACGCCACATACTGCCTATTCTGTACGTTGAGGTATAAAATCTTTGCTATGTATGTAATAACAAATAAATGTTATAAAATCATTGCACGCCGTAACACAAGTGAACACTTCCAATGAAATACAAAGAATAAAATGAACAAGAATTGTAAGCTGTAATCCTCTACAATCCCTCTCTGAGAAACAAAATTACCTGAATCCGGTCCTTTTACATTTATGATGTGCATCTCGGATTTTACAACTTAAGGGTCTAATTGGTTTTATTATAATCCTTCAGTCAATACTATTCATTGTGAAAACTACAGAATACAAACAGATCAGTAGTACATTAGGTAACGAGGGGGATAAGTAGCCTATTATTTTGTTACCGAAACTCAAAACTAAAAATTTTACGCTCGGGACCTATACATATTTGCTAGTGATGCTTTGTCAATGAGGTTATATCTTCGACGATAAAGTACTTTTTTTATTGATTGATTGATTGATTAATCGACACACGAGCGAACATTGTGAGCTCGAGGAGTTAGCAGAGTGCAGCAATTTGCCAGTGCACGTAGTTGGCCTAATTTTAGAGTAACAACACCTTCTAGGAATAAATTTCAACACACTGAACACATATTATAGGTGTTTTTTCATTTTAGTATACTTCATAGAGATTTCTGGGAAAATACGTTATTAGTTCTGTGCCAAGATGGATTGGATAAGCTGTACTTATCTACTCTCCAACCATGCTTTTGCAGTGATTTCTGAAGGTGGAGCACGAACTTCTTCTTTATCACCCATTTCCAGCAAGTACATAAAACAATTGCTTGTCGGTTCATGAATATAACTAGATTCAGTACTCATCCATAAACTGCTGAACTATAAATTTCTAATTTAATTCTACAGAGAATTTTCAGCATACAATTCACATAATTTTACTTTGGACAATTAAATATAGTCATGAGAAAAAAAGTGTCAGGTCAAATATTTCAAATCCCATCATTTCACAAAAAAACTTCCGGAAGCAGGCGCCATCGATTAAGCATACACGTGTATTTTTAATGAGTCTTCACCCAACCGCTGACGAATACGCAATAAACGGTTTAAGAAATAGGAGCACAAAAAAACAGTATATACTTCATGAATGATAACGTCCTCGCCAAAGTCATACCCCACATACGTACACCCTTCCTAATGTGCAACGATTGTGATTTATGCAGGGTTTCAATATGGGAAAAACATTTGTTTCCCTACATTTCACTCTAATAAATATCAATTCTCCCATTTCACAACACCTGAAAATGAAATCTTTGCATTTCCTTATTATTCCCATGTTCGAAATAAATGAAATTTCATTTGACACCAACGTTTTACTTGGTGGCAGGAGCGAAAAAGCCACCTTACAATATATGCGAGCAATGAGACATTTTTCAGTTTATACCGGAACCAATTTAATTCCCTATATTTTCCTTGTTATTTCGAAGTTATATTTAAAATTTGGTAGTTTAAGTTTATGTCATACCTGTACCACATATAAAATATCAAACCATATATGGTACTTCTGGTTTGATAAGTATTGTTTTTTTTACTGAAAATAATGATCGAATATATAATAATAATGATAATAATGTTTATTGTGCTAAGTATCGTTTACAATTCAATATTATATTACACAATGAGTTACACGAAGGGACAAGGTTAGCATATAATGCTTTCTTCCACCTTGCCTAATTATTCTAAGTATTTGAGTAACATACATTATTTCAGCTCCGTGTATAAAACTATCATTAGGTTGATATATCGTGATATGGTTTGATTGCAGAGTAAGTGTAAGTGAAATTTTTTCTTAAAGGTAGTAGTGGGTAGGCCAACAATATTCAGTACTTTATTAAGATAGTGTGGTGCGACATAGGAGAAACTTCCTTCAAATTTAGAGGTGCAATGAATTGGTACAGTGAATGTGTCATTTCTATATGTAGGAACTTGAGTGTTGATTAGTTTATTCAGAAATAATGTTGTCAAATATTGTACACGTTTTACAATATTCAGTTGTTCATTAGCTGCAAGGTAAGGGCTGACATGTTCTCTATAGGGAATGTTGTATACAAAACGCATGCAAGCATTCTGAATGCGTTGCAATTCATCTTTATTATATTTTGGAAGATAATTATAATATACAGTGCAGCAATAATTGATATGAGGATATATGAATGATTTTACCAAAAGTAACTTGTTACTTGTACTTATTTCATACTTCAAACGATGGACTTCAGTCTGTCGAAAGATTTACCGAAAATTTTACTGACATGCGAGGAAAAAGAAAAATGGTTTTCTATGTGAACGCCCAGATTTTTTGCTGATGACACCCACTTTATGTTCTTGTTACTGATTTTGAGAGTGAAATTTGTTTCAATGTCAGATATTTGTCTAGTAGAGCCTATGCAGAGTGCGAAAGTTTTGTTTGGGTTGATCCGTAGTATAATTATCTTAACAATGATATATTACAATCATACACTCAATTCACAATCTGCTGATGTAGTTCAAGTCTATCATTTCTTGAATGCTGAGGAATTTTTTAATTTGGTGAGAGACTCCAATACATATTGAAATACAAAAGATGGATTGTATTAGAGTTTATAGCCAAATTTAATAATCCTATTTCAGTAGTCAGGAAATAATAGACCTGTTGAAATATGAAAAAAAACTTCAATTACAAAAATAGACAATCTACATAAAAAAATATTGTGTGAAAAGTTTGTCCATGAATTGCTGTTACTCACATGACGTTGTTCAATATCCCATAGCATACTTTCATGAAAATGATCTGTTACGAGGGGAACAAAACAAGGTAATTTTTAATGAATTCTCAAGTATACCAGCAGCTTGTGAGTTGTATAATTATATTATATTATTGAAAAGGTAATTCTTTACCTTTATGTAAAAACACTTTCCATTTGAAATATCAAAATTGGATGCGCTTCCTATCAAACAGGAACTGTCATATATATGGTTTGATACTTGCTAAATTGCACACTCATAGCTTTAAATCGAAGTACTGAATATGAAATATCCATACGGAATCACAACGTAGATACAGGGGAATAAATTGTTCTGGTTCACCCGGTATGTTTTCCGTAATACGGCATCACATTTTGCCGGTAGCTTGTGAAAGGCACGATCGCGAAATATTATAATTATCACGCCCGCTCCCAGGCAGGCCACGAGTACTGAGCGTCGATGAAAATAACTTTAAATAATCCCTGCCGCCTTGCTACCAGTATCGTCCAATCCTTTTCCAATCGTTTTCCTGAAAACCAACAACTTCCCATACCATTATTTGATGAAGATAACGTTCCTAAATGCAAAAGAGCATTGGAAAGGGTGGAAGGTTACAGTTTTGAAGTGATTTTATCACTTCCCCAAAACTACCTCATCTCCATATAAATAGTCCGAAACATCATTACCGGTGGTTCGGATTAGTAGTCATGTGAATGAATATATCATCGAAAAGTCTATTCATTCAAATCAGTGTTTGAACGTCATTATTTTGTGGTGGATCGATATTTTTTCTATAGTTTCCTGGGTTTGTAACCTACCACAGTCTGAAAAAATAAGAATTGATATTGGAATCTATACAAGTGTCGAAGGGAAGAATTTTAATCTACCCCGAAAAGTTGCTGCGTCTTGAAAAACAGTCCTTTCTAGGTAGAACAAGTCCAATTAGTCAGCAACTCCTCGTATATCTCAAATTCTGACATGATATATATATCTGGTACCATTCGCATCGAAATCGATTGGCCAAAAATGTTATACATTTTTGGCACCAAAAGTATTCAACTTCCTTCCGGAGGAATTGAGAAACGAAACGTCATCATTCAGATTCAAAAAGGGTTTGGAATTCTTCACAAAACAATTATCCCGACATGATATACGTTTATTAATTGAAAACTGAAAACAAACTATTTACCTTCCCATGCATTTACGCTGGATAACAGGGTCATCCAATATTGAATATTTTTAAATGCCAACATTCCCTAACTTTTGTATTTTTTGAAATTTTTGCATTGGTGAACTTCTATTTTTTAAGATATTTACGTTTTGGGAATCTGGAATATTCAGATTTCTATATCTCCAGTTCTTAATGTGTATTCTTTAATATTATACTGTTATATTTAACTCCAAGTGAATTTGTAAACATGATTCGACATATAAGTGTAGGTATAAGCGTAAATACTCGTCATAGTTAATACTTGTATTTTATTATATTCATTTTACCCATTTCTTTGTATACACTTTTGATGTATTCGCCCATATATATATATATATATATATATATATATATATATATATATATATATATATATATATATATATATACATATATCAGTGGCGGATCCACAGGGGGGGGGTTTCGGGTCCGGACCCCCTCCATTGGGAAAATAAGTGATTTTTTTTTCAATTTTTATCGGCTCCTAATTTCTAAATTTTGTTAGGGAACGAAAAAATGTCACATGAGCAAGACAAAGAAATAAAATAGAATAAATTTTTTTGTTTTAAAATTGAAGAACTTTAATAATTATTATTACATTCCATTGAAAACTAAAGAGCAGGCTACATTTAAACATTAGTAAATTTTCATTTTTCAACAACCAATTTCATCAATTCTTTCAAAATGCAGTTTTTCTTGATGACACTTTAGAGAAAATTGACACTAGTCAGGCTTATCGAGGAAAAGTTCGAGAAATTCCTGACAGTGCTGCCATTGGATCCTTTTTGGCGCAGTATTTGAAAAATTAGACTTGTTACATTTGTGATGAGTATTGTGTATGCCGGTAACGATCTGAATATACTATGTATGAGTAGAATATGCTGTTGATAAGGTTAAATCAAATCGATTCGATTTAAAAACAGGAAAGTTGTCTTACAGACCTAGACGCAAGGTCACTCAGTCTTGAAAATGGCTCCGAAATGGGAGCCGAAACGTAGACAAGTGAATCTTTCCAGACGCGGATCAACCGGAAGTTCCAGCCAGCACATTTCTAACCGCGGAAGCCTAGCCGATCAAATATATATATATATATATATATATATATATATATATATATATATATATATATATATATATATATATATATATATATATATATATATATATATATATATATATATATATATATATATATATGAATTTTGAGTTATTATAGACCCCCCCCTTGACCTGATCCTGGATCCTCCTCTCATATATATAACTAGAGGGGAAGTCTTTGCTGACCAGTTAAGAACAAAACAGTGAAGTGTTTTTGGGTGAACAGCAGAACGGAAGTGTAGGTACTCTTATAACACCATTTTTTCCAATATTTCGATAATGTTCATTATCATTGAGGTTAGTCGTATTCAGAAAGTTGGTAAATTGGTTCAACATGTCACAGACGATAAAATATGTTCACAGTCCAATATTACAATTTTACACCAAGTATAATTGTTTAAAACGCCATTAAAATATTAAAAGGAATAAAAAAAAAATATTGCTGCATATTCAACGGGTGAATACACAGGTGTAATTGCGATTTTTATGCCAATATATTGTCGATTCTTATATATTGTCAATGAATCATTAAGATCTATTCAGTAGTGGCCATATTTCAATTCTTCTACATTCAGCTGGTTGCTGATATGATATATTCGTGTGAAAAAACATTCCATGATTTCGAATAAATCTGAATTTTGAATGATTGTGAATGAATTGGTATACAGATCACGAGGAGAAATTTTTCATTTGATGTGACATATCATTCGCTTTTGATGCTCCTCTCAAAGTGTCAGTATTATATGCCACGCTTCTTTTCAATTTCAATCTGAAAAACGAATCGAATAATTTTTCATGCAGTCTCTGAGAAAATCAAATCCCAGACATTTCAAGCGACGTGATTCCTGCGGGTTTTCATGTAATGGGTGTGCATTAGGTGAGTACATTCACAGGCTACCGACATCAATCTAAGATTTTCTCTCCAGGCATTTTCACTTTTCTACTTACTCAACATCCATCGATTCCGTGCCCCGTTTTCAATGTGGAGATTATTGCACGATATGAGATGGATAGATACCCCAAGATGAATTGTTACCTGAAGCATCACGATTCAATTATTGAAGAAATTCTCCCAGAAATCGTGATTATTCTCGTTTTCAATCCGAGTTTGTGTGAACTAAAGACAGTTCGAACAATTTGTTTGCGAAAACCGCTTTCAGGATACCATTACATGGTTAGAGTAAGAAGATAAGAACGAAGTAGCCATTTACAAAATTTCCTCTGAGAAAGCATGTATAGTGACATATAATCTTTCTCGGGTTTCATAATGAGATGAGAATATGACACAAAAATCCACTGCTATTCAACGCGAAAAAAATAACACATTTTACCAACATCGATGTACCTTTTGGCTTCCCAATTGTCTACAAGTAATATCTGAAACGTCAATGACATAATTTCTAAAATAGGTGATCCCCCAGTGTCACTCTGAGAAAGTGGATAGTCATTCAAAATAGTACCCACATTCACAAAAGAACACTTTTTTTTCGTACCTGGGACATATTGAAAAGAACGAGTATAATATGTCTCTGGATGGTCGGAATCTGATACATCCTAGAGACGTAATACGAAGAAAGATTACATAGAACCTAACAGATATCCTCTCATGGACACCTCTTCATCATTAAGACTCTCAATTAATGGAGTTGATTTTCACCCAGTAAACTAGATCGGAATGAGCTGTTGTGACAAAGAATCCAAGCATCGATATCTCTTTACCATCAGAATCATCTCCAGGGTGAGTGAAAGCAGTTAAATCAAAGATGTGTATGACAAGATGAATGTAGTAATATTCTGAAGAGAAGCAATGCCATTCAGCCAGCTTATATTGAAAAATAAATAAGAATACTTGAAATACGAGTTCAAATCGAATCTGGTGATAATTACAAATTTGAAAACATGTGTTATGGAGGGAAGTCTTGTGATACATCATTTTGAAGCTCCTGACGAATACTTTATAACCCTAGAATGAAGTCGATATCTACACCTACTAAAAAACAGCGGAAAATTTAATAATTACCTGAAAACAAACACATTAATATTAATATTTCGTTTTCGTTTTTCACTGTCATATGAAGATCTTAACAACCCGATAACGTTTCGTAGGTTATTTTTTGTACATAAGGAAGACAAAAATGTCAGTACAACGAACATTATTGTTCAGTCAAATATTCTCATTTAGTTCCCGATTTCATCAGTAGATGGATACCACGTAAAATATCTCCAAAATGGTCAATTGAACAAAATTCAATGGGGGGATTGTATTAGAATATGCTAGCAATTACTGCTGATCCTCTTATCACACCGAGTAATGGTCGCTGGATTGGCCATCGAGTTACTACGGAATGGCCAGCCCGCTTGCCAAATTTGACACCTTCAGACTTTTTTATTTGGTTATTCGAAGCAGAAGGTTTGCGAAACTGAACCTGCTTCAATAAGGCATTGAGGCAACGATTTCGAGCATCTTCTGAATTTAATTTAGCTTATTTCCTCTTATTATGAAGTCAAACGTCGATGTTTGCAGGCATTCATTAAATGATCTGCCATTTTGTAGTAGGTGAAAATACTGACTTCGTATTCTAGGGTTGTGAAGTATTCGTCAGTAGCTTCAAAATACAAGACTCCCGTTTCCATTCAATTTTTTTTCCAGATGGCGCCCAGTCGCCATCTTGAAATTTTCATGTGTCAATTTCACCCTAACATATTGTATTTGTGCAGCAAATTCATCAACCTAAGTTTTGATTTTTTCAGTTGACCCGTTCAAAAAATAAGAGAGGAGGGAAACTTTGAAGAAATGCACTGTGTGTCATAATTTAACGTGCGAGGTGAGACGTCTTATGTACTACAATCCCATTGAAATATGTTTGAAGTTCTTTGTCAAGACCTCTTGGACTATAGGGAAGAATATCGACCGATGAAGGCGCTGGTGGTGGTTAAACTTTATCCACCATTTTGAAATAGTTACCTTGTTTACATTTGTGAAATAACGCGCCAAACTGAAATCCAGTCATCAGTTGCCCCCGCTAAACAAGATTTTGGTGTTTTTTGCTATATTTTCATTGTACGAAATTTTTCTCGTGAAGATTAATATAACTGTGTTCATGATGCTTTGAATATCCGCACAATACCATTCATTGGAGGTGAACATAGATGCATTGTGTTTTAAAATCTAATGATATTTGTTCCAGGACATTTTTTTAGTTTTAGTATAGTGTTAGTGAACCAAAGAAGCTTTTATTACATGGATAATGAAATGCGCCATAACTTCGCCTAAAAATAGACAAACAGACACACCAGGTAAGAAGAAATCATCTCTCTTGAAATGCAAGTAACACACTGAAGCCGCTCTAGGTGGTGATTTATGCAGTTTCAGTTTAATATTCCAAGCCTTGTACCTGTCTATTTTCTCTTTCAATCCACTTTCCGTAATGTTTCTCACCAAAAATGTATTTATCTTTGGAAACGTGTGGAAAGACAACTTTGGATTTCGGTTCCTAGAGTTGCGGCAACTTGGCACCAAACACTTTATACGGCTCACTGAGCGATCTGCATCCATGATTGTTTGTTATTATTAAAAAAAAAAATTACAACTTCAGATGAGATTTCCTAAATCAACACCAAAGAACTCAATAAAATCACACACATAAAATGGAAGTCGTTCGTTTGTGAAATTATAGCAGTGCGTTATATTTCCACCAGACGTCACATAAAATTATGAACTTCCCAATTGGCAATTCAAGATTAGATGCCAGCGCCAAAGTCGCAAAAATTCGAACCACTCTCGAGTACATTGTTATCATTGTTGTCTTTGGGTTTTTACGGTTTATCTTTGAATATTTTCATTTTGTTATAGTTTTCAGTTTTTTCATGCACTATTTTTCATTTCAAGACTCAAGTGAAGTGATTTCTCCAGGTCGTACAACAGAATCATTTGTTAATACTCATTTTGAAGGAACTTATATGTATTAATCACCTCGCAAAAAACATTTATTTTTGTGGGCTGGAATGATTCACAATAATCACAATTCTTTTCTTTCATTTCCAGGAACACTAAATTTGTCATTCTCTTGGATCACTAGCTAATAACCTACTACTTTTTCATATTGGATTTGATGTGAGTCAAAAGTGATGAAAAATGCCTTAATTGATAATATATGTTTCAGATTATTTCTTTGTAAGAAATAATGCCTGGAATATGGTTGAGTATGCTAGAATACATGGATTACACGTGAATGGCAAATAGTCTTCCTTGATAAAATGACGAGAACAAACTTTCATGAAGTTAGACACCGGTTTTCCTATTTTCAGGAGATATATCCAGGCCCGCCGTCTGTCTATAGACTCTCTTAATCCTAGACTAGTCTGCACTATAACGTTTCTTCCATTTTCCTGCGGAAAAAGATGAAAACTTATTCCAGTACTACTTTGCCGTTTTGCCCAAGAGTCACATTGAGGTACACAACGATAATGGTTTGAACTTGAAGCACTCATTTTACATCTGAAAACTAGTAACAGTGAACAGAAACAGAATATCCTGAATATCCACCATATACATGTACACGATTTTTATTACGTATCATATAATAATAATCACAAAAATATACAAAAACAACGACCAGAATGCACAGAATCATAGGAATTTAAACGTAAACAACGATTTCAATGTACTTATAAATAGTTTCAAAATTTGACACCAGAGGGAGTACTCCTTATGTTGAATTCCCAATAAACCCCATTTTCAGAACTACGCCATTAAATTGTTCAGTTCCTACTGCAGAAGCTAATGCTTGCGGTAACTAGAATGGTAACAAGGCACAACAATGACAAAATTGAAATAACCTCCAGATCCATACTACTTATACATTCAAGATAACATGCAACGCGGATGAACTCATTTTTCTCCAATCAAGCGAACAAATGCCGTCGTTGATTTTGCTGTTGTTCTGTTGGTGTTATGCAAATCGGAAAGGAGCAGGAAGCGTATTTTATCTCGTTAGTCACCATATGGTCGGACCACAAGGGCACTGAACGAGGCAATTCTGAAATCGAACAATGTTTGAATATTCACGATATGAACGACCTGACAAAACAATAAGCAGTGAACCGTTGCTACAGATGGCGCTAGCTATAAACGCGATGTTATTCCCAGATAGAGATTGTCTTGGCGGTGTAGTTATATGCGGAAATCGACGAAGCCCATAAATGAAAACTGTTGTTCCATTTCTGTTTCAGTCATGTCGCAGAGGGACAACCGTAGGGAAATGCGATGCAGAAATCAACGAACAAACTTCAAATCAAATCAATTTTATTTCCAGAGACTTTACAGCGTGGAAAAAGTCAATTATACTGAAATATAGAAATATACCATAAATATACATAAAATAGTAAAGATATGGAAGTGTCAAGTGTGATAAATATAAATAAGCGAGTTTGAACATTGATACTATTCAATATAATCGTAGAAATACCTATATAAGTATATAACAGTATAAAAGTTAAGATACATACTATATAATAAAATAATAGTTGAAATATATGAGTAAATGATGAAATAAAATTAAAAATAGAACAATTGAAACTCTTTCAATCAAGTGGTTCTTATTTCCAAATCAGCGTGGAAGTATTCATTGAGGGAATAAAATGTTTTTTCATTTAACAATTTTTTAACATTTTTTTTGAAGGAATACAGGTTTGATAACTGTTTGAGAGAGATTGGTTTAGTTGAATTATTTTATGGGCATTATTAGAGGTCCATTTGCTGCTTTCATCGATTTATGGTGGGGAACAATAAAATTAAAGTTTGATCTCAACGTATATCCTGTGGCAAGCCGAAGATTTTCTCTTAATTGAAATTTGTCAAGCTGAGTTTTGACATTAACACCACAATTGAATATATGTATATATATATATATATATATATATATATATATATATATATAAATAGATAATAAATAAATAAAAATATATTTCAATTGCCCAACAGATAACTCCATTTATAGGACAATACAAAAATAAAGAGTAGCTACAGTTGTATACATTAACTGAGAGGTGAAAATAAAGAAGAAAAAACATGTTATGTATCTAAACATTATCATAATGAATATTCGACAGGATATTAGACAATTTGTCACTGTGAATGTCCGAATCAGCGCAATACTTATTGTAGTTAGTACACATCACCATTATAGGTGAGTTATCACCTAGGTTGGTTCTTCGGTAAGGTAAATAAAAAGTAACATGTCTCCGTGTTATTGCTTGCGGTACATTAAAATTCAGTTTGCTCAAAATTTCAGAAACATCCAATAAGCCATGTTCTACCTTGTATAAAAAAGTAATGCTCTGAGCAATTCTTCTTTGGACCAAAGAGGGTATACCAAATGTTTCTAAAAGAAGCGCCTGGTCAGTACCTCTGAGCGGATATCTGCCATTAAGTTTGAGAGATAAGAATTTCAAAAATCTTCGTTGTACATTTTCCAAAGCAGTAATGTGCACATTATAACTTGGATTCCACACCAGGGTACAATATTCCAATTTTGAACGAACTAAAGAAAAATAAAGGGATTTGATGGCTGAGATATTTGTGAAAGATTTACAATTACGAATGAGAAAACCTAAATTCTTCAAACCTGATGACACTGTGCTATGTACATGAGTTACAAACGTCAGTTTGTTATCAAATAAGATTCCTAAATCCTTAACTTCTACACAAACTGAAAGAGGTATGTTATTAAACGTATAAGAGAATTGCACTAGGGACATATTACGACTGAATGAACACTCTTTGCATTTCGCTACATTCATGTAAAGTTTATTATTGGAACACCAACTTTCAACAATTTCGAGTTGGGACTGCAGAAACTCGCAATCTTGCAATGACGTGATGCTAGTGTAGATTTTGAGATCATCTGCGAATAGTAGATGACCACATTCCAAATTATTAGTTAAGTCGTTAATGAACAAAGTAAACAAAAGTGGTCCCAAGTTCGACCCTTGCGGAACTCCAGACGTTGTGATAAATGGAATCGATGAAAAACCATTGTACGAAACAATTGATTCTATGCTCAAGATATGATGAAAGAAGACTCGTAAGTCCGTGACTAAATCCGAAACTGGCTAACTTATCTAATAACATTGTATGATCGATGCGATCATATAATGTTATATATATATATATATATATATATATATATATATATATATATATATATATATATATATATATATATATATATATATATATATCCTCCATCTTCCAACACGTATTGGAGACAGGGCATAACATCAATTTCAAAACACAAAAACATTAGCGAGCGATGAAAACTTCTACTCTCGAACAATCAGAGAGGCTATCGAAATTGAGAAACGACCGAGTAGTATGAATAAAAGAGATGACGCCCAAAGATTACCAAGAACGTGGAAATCCATCCTATCAAAAAACAAAAACAAGCCGATCACACCGGAGGAACAAGGTCGGACCTTATCAAGTAATTACCATACAAGCATAATGAAAAATGCAGTCGGACTAACGAAGAAAGTGTGGGGGCCCAGGTCAAAGATACCATCAATCAACACCCCTATATATTTAGAAGTAGAACTCGAAATAATTAGTCGAGTTCGGAGGACGAAACTCAATCATCACCTAGAAGATGGCAAATGAGACTTTGCCGAAACGTTGTGACAATTATCCTTCAGGGGATCAAAACCACAGAACACGGAATGAAACCCGAAAAAAACAACCCATCATATATATATATATATATATATATATATATATATATATATATATATATATATATATATATATATATATAGTGAAACAATGGTTAAAATATCCAGTTCGGTAAACAGGTCCCTACATGAGTAGTCATATTTTTTGGAACACATTGTTCTCACTATCTTTTCTTGAAGTATTAGTACCTTGTTTATTCATGTACAGTTACCATAGTTGATAAGACAATAAATGAGTGAAGATTGGATATAAGCATAATAATAGCTCTTCAATATATTCAAGGGAACAAAATGAAGGAGATTTCGAATTACACAGCAATGCTGCGACAATTTACTCGATATTGAATCGATGTGCTCATCCCAAGAGAGTTGAGCATCAATGTTCAAACCTAAGAATTTCACAGATGATGTTTGTTCTATTGACCTGCCATTTACCGTGGCCAGAACTTGAGTTCGATATACTAGGTACATATCCCTGTAACTATTTTGTAACAACCTGTAATTTTTTTCAGAATCAGTTCTCGCAGTATTTCCAGATTTACAGGATTTCATATTATATTTCTAAATGATGAGAAAATGCATCTAGGAGGCTGTGATCAATGAAAAACGTTGCCATTTCTTTCATGATCTATGTGTGAATATACTGAGCATTGAAATCACAAAGGTATCAAAACAATTTCTAAATTACACCCTGGAGTTGAATTTTCAATTATGACTTCACAAAAATCGAATGCTGTTCATGGAATTCCTTGTCTAGACTGCAATCAAACGTATATTGGTCACACAGACAGTTTGGAATCTCAAATAGTTGCATGATTTCACACAGGAGCGATTGTAGAAAGAACACCAATTCATGTATCATTGTCATTCCATTCAACTTCATTTCATGTATTTTCTGTTTTATGATAATAATTCCTCATGATGGAGGATCTATTATTATAATACCTCTTCATAATATAAATTGAATCAATTTCCACAATAAGGAAAAAATATCAACTAGGTAAGTAAACATATACTGAGCAGTTCAGTATGCACATGTAGGCAGTTTTTTGAATTTTTTTCTGTCACTTCTGATAATATTCAAAAAAGAGACCAATTAATTCAAGATACTGCAATCACAATCATTAGTCGTAAGTATTGTGAAAAATTAGTTCAGGTTGTCAACGATTTCATTCACATCAATGGAGAACGATGAAGAAAATCAATAGCTCAAAGTATAAGTTTCTGATTGTTTTTTCTTGTTATTTTTTCTGTTCATTCCCAGTGTATTCTCAAATATAATATAATTTCGAAATGAATTAGTATTTGGGGAATTCTTGAACAGGTAGTTATTAAAATTTAATTTGAGGTACTGGAGGAAATATTTTCACCACAAAGGATTACACTGAATGTGCCATTTACTACGATATGTATCACCCTGTATAGTAGAAGTATTTTTGTTGATACCACAAATTGAATCCTAATCTCGATATTTTCGAGGTTTTCATTCATAAGATCATCTCCGGAATTATGAATTTTGTGTGTTACTTCTGCATTACGCTGTATGAGGTTAATTAGTGCAAGCAATCTATTGAAACCTGCTGCTGAGAAAAGAAAAAGGGGGAAAACTTATAAAATACAAATCGAATAAGGTAATCAAATACAAACAATATAAAAAAATATTAGAGTTTTTGAATTATGAAAGGAAATAACCTTTTTGTTTGGATTAGATTACCTTATTCGATTTGTATATTATAAGTTTTTTCCACTCTTTTCGTTTCTCAGCAAAAATGGATTGCTTGAAGACCACATCAGAGCTCTCACAAAAAAACTCTCTTTGGGTTGTTACGCTGTAAGAATAACTTCCAGAGAGCTGGGCACATCTGCAGCTAAATCTGTTTACTATTCATTGGTAGACTCACACTTGAGATATGGAATTCCGTTCTGGGGAGTATGTTCTAGATATCTCATGAATTCTGTGTTTGTACCTCAAAAAAGAGCAATACGTTATCTGTTCAAAATGAAACAACAAGACTCTTGTAAGCCTATATTCATTACATACAATATCTTGACAGTTTATGCCATTTTCATATTAAAAACGGCTTGTTTGATAAACAAACATAGATATGAATTTCCTCTGGTATCATCTAACTATTCCACTCGTCAGACTCACGATTTCAGACTGCCTTTACCCACCTCGACACTGACTAAAAACTTAGTAATTTACAATGGCCTGAAAATATTCAACCACTTGCCTAACGACGTTAAGTGTATAGAAAGCCGCTCAGAATTTAGGATAGCAATTAAAGTTTTGCTTTCGGATAGACCCTATTACAGTTTGGACGAATTTTATGATGATAACTTCCACTAATACTTACTCTGAAATACATCCTACACTGAGCTAATGTTAGTGTCAAACTAAGTTCCATTTGTTTTGTGGAGTTCTCTTCTTGATTTTTATATTTCTGTTTGTTACCACACTTTATACATGTGGACTTTTTCTTTAATGTGCTAAACATCTGTTTTTATCATATCATAAGTATATGTGTGTATATGAACTTGTGTATAATTTTAGAGGTTTTAAATTTCATGGACTCAGTATATATGCTTGTATACATTTTTTATTATTCACACACGCTTTGTCAAATAAGATTCATTCTTCGGACAATAAAGCTTATTTATTATTATTATTGAAAGTAGTTGACAATGTTCCTTGCTGAGTGATATTAGTTCGGACTTTCATTGTCTATATTATTAACTCTATTGAAACCTGTTTTCCTCCTACACCTCCGGGAGGAGCGGGGGAGCACACCCAGGGGGCCAGCGGACCGGGGGTAGCACACGGGGGGGGGAACTTGCCTCTCCCGAGCACACACCTTGCCGATCTCCCAACTGCGCTCGTTCAGTTTTGATTTTCTTTCAGCAACAGGCTTCAAAAAAATTAATAATATACACAATGGAAGTCTGAAGCAATACCACTTAGCAAGGAACAATGTCAACCAAATTCAAGCAAACGGAGTTGAAACTGTTTGCGACGTATACGTCATGGTTATTGAAATCATCTAGGATGATGAGCTCAGTACTTCCTGTTGAAAAGAGTCAACTTTTACTTTTGAAAACGTAAAGGAGATGTTTCAATAAAAATCTTTAGATATTCAGTTTGTTGGTGATTGACCCATTAGATCAAAATTATTCGTTTGGAGACCTCTCTTGAAGGCTGCATCTTGAAAGCTTGTTGAATATATGATGATACTTCTGAAGTCTTAATTCCCTCTCTTCATTAGGCGAGATGTAAACCAGAGATTTTTCACAAATATTTTCCATTGGACATGCATGGGTTGTATATTATTTCTAATTACTTTTTCTTTTATTCTCATTGATAGATTTTGTTGAAATATCTGATGAAGATTCATATCAAAGAAATAATTATATGCAGTTCTCTGTAATATTTTCACTAAATTGAAGTTAACAAAACTGCGTCAAGTGTTTAGTAAGCAGAAATGTTTCTTAATGCAGAAAATCTTTCCTTCCGATAATTCTTGTAAAAAGTTACTCAAAATAATGAATCAATTCTACGAAAGCTGAGGCTATTTTTGATTGGAGTTCAATTAATAATAAAACCAGTCATTCATTGCCAGATGAAAGTTATTTACGTTCTACTTTATAATTTTCAACTATTGTACTTGCGAATAAACAAATGGATCTCGTTGCGGTTAGAAAATAAATAAGTACCTTCATTTGAGCTCATACATAGAGTGAAGATTTATCATCGAACAAGTTCTATATAACAATCGAATCTGATTCGTTCCAACAAATAACGATGATTCGCAAAGATGTTTCAACGACTTGCATATCCATTTGTCCTGCTAATATATATGTGTTTGTGGAAGAAATTCCTTGGCCTTATGAGGAAGAAATTCGAACTGTACATTATTATTACATGGCGTTGGAAAAATTTGTACAACGATAATATTGTAGCTGTCGTAGATACATACGAGAACTTTCAGCTTCACTGATTATGTTTCTGTTGGATTCCCTTTCATTGAAAGAGTGCAGTTATTAGTATGTTGTGGAATTAGGAGAAGTGGCGAGAAGAAAAATTATTATTCTTATGGTTTTCGGAAGTGCATTGGTCAGCTTGTCCGCCTGTCATGCGGAAGACCAGCAGCTACAAGAGAAACACAAAAACTACAATGCTAAATAATTGTTTTTCACCTGTACCCGCATTGTGTTTCTCTTGTAACTACAAGACTTTTACTTTTATGAAACAGGCCCCAGTATTCGATTTCACGCCATGGAATCACCAATTGTTCAAAACCCTGTGAATATTGGTATAATGTGTTATAGAGAGAAAAAGTTATTCTTTCTGAAGGGAACGTAGAGATTCATGAATGTGCATGTAATAGTCATTATAAAATACCCAGAGTGGCTACATATCGTAAAGCACTCTTGTGTTTCAGGATTTGTTTAAAAAAAAATGGGTGTTTCGATTGTCACACTCCTAATTCATTTGTTAAATCTCCTTCAATTAAACATTATTTACACCTAGGATGGGGACCTATTTAGTTTCAACCATATATATATATATATACATATGCTGGCTGGAACTTCCGGTTGATCCGCGTCTGGAATGATTTACTTGTCTACGTTTCGGCTCCCATTTCGGAGCCAGTTTCAAGACTTAGTGACCTTGCGTCTAGGTCTGAGTTTTCTTACTAGCTGGCTATCATCACTGGAGATCGAGGATTGAAGGTTGGTGGGATTCAAGGGTTCATTAGTAATTATGGTAGGATCAGGGATCGGACGGTCGATGGGAGGTTCGAACGGGTTATTTCCCAAGTCGGAGTAAATAGAAGTATGTCGGACCAAGAGTGGTTTCCAGGTATTGGGGAGTCTTTGAGAATCGTCGCGTTTATTGAGGCAGTTGGGACGTTTTTCGATTTCAATGGCTTCACGGGTAACTCTGGTTTGGAGGGTTTTGGCTGTGGCAATGGTTTTGGTGTTTTTGAAATCTATTTTGTGGCCTGTTTCTAGATGATGTTGGAATAATGCTGAGTTTGTGTCAGAATTACGGACTGCTAGTTCGTGTTCATATGCTCTACAGGACACTCGTCGGTTGGTCTGGCCAATGTATGTTCTGGGACAGTTAGAGCATGGTATTTCATATATTCCTTGGGTTTCATTGGGGATTGTGTCTTTGGGTGTTCGAAGGTAGGTGGATATTTACCATTGCCAAAGCCAAAACCCTCCAAACCAGAGTTACCCGTGAAGCCATTGAAATCGAAAAACGTCCCAACTGCCTCAATAAACGGGACGATTCTCAAAGACTCCCCAATACCTGGAAACCACTCTTGGTCCGACATACTTCTATTTACTCCGACTTGGGAACTAATCCGTTCGAACCTCCCATCGACCGTCCGATCCCTGATCCTACCATAATTACTAATGAACCCTTAAATCCCACCAACCTTCAATCCTCGATCTCCAGTGATGATAGCCAGCTAGTAAGAAAACTCAGACCTAGACGCAAGGTCACTAAGTCTTGAAAATGGCTCCGAAATGGGAGCCGAAACGTAGACAAGTAAATCATTCCAGACGCGGATCAACCGGAAGTTCCAGCCAGCACATTTCACACACACACACTATATATATATATATATATATATATATATATATATATATATATATATATATATATATATATACATATATATATAAAAAAAGGAAACAAAAAAAAGGAAGATTACTGACCCATAACTATCACTACTGTCATTTCAATATTCATCGAATATGCTTTATTTGAGTAAATTCTCAACTTCTTCGAGAAAAATAATGCCATTCTGGGAAACCAGCATGGATTCCGTGCCGTTCACTCACAGTTACTGCAACTCTCACCTTTTACCAGAAAATCGTGGATGAATTCTACCACGATGGTTTCCGTGGAAAGTTTTACAAGTTATACACTATAGTTTTCCCACGGCTATTACAGATAATAGTGAAATGAAACAAATAACATGAACTTCAAATTCAATGTAGGTAAGTCGAAATTTGAATTTAGCTACAACCAAATGAATGAATAGAGCTGTCATTGCTTGAAATTTGACATTCGATGCGAGACCTGATATATTGTGTAATAATACCTACACACTGTAACCCGAGGAAGTCATTGTTTATGAGATAAGGAAATGAAATTGAAGACACCTCAATGTTCTATCAAGAAGAGTTGAGATGAAGCAAAATCTATCCATCGTTTCCCACACAACACATGGACATCCAGTGGATATCTAATCGATGTCTATTAAGGATATTCTGGACATCCGATGGACGTACAGTTTTTATCCAAAGAATATTCAGTGGACGTCCAATGGACATTCTTAGGCCACCAACCTGTACGTCCATAAAATATCCTTCATGGACATCCATGAGATATCCATTATGGACATCCATAAGATTTCCTTCATGGATACCCATATGATATCCATCATGGATATCTACGAGATATACTTCATGGACATCCATGAGATATGCATCAAGAACATCCATAAGATATCGTTCATAATTGTACATAATTATTTGTGCAATTCGTTACAGAGAAACCAACCTAGCTTGAGACGTGAAAAAGTGCTGCACACTTCTTGGACAACGGATTATATAGTCAGTAATATATCCTGTGATAAGGCACTCAACGTGACCGTATGTGCAATTTCAAATGTCCTGCTAGATTGGTTTCGCTGTATTTTGACAAGCTAAGTTGGACTGTAGAGTGTAGAGAATTTTTTTATTTTTTCACTACTTTTCAAACGAAATACTTGATATAGTTTGAATTTGCCAAGAGTTCTCAACAGAAAAATTATTGATGAATTTAAATAGTTCTCAATTTGAATAACATATGAATATAGTACTCGACAATTCACTTGCTTCCTTTCAAAAGTTCACGTTCACGGTAAATGCTAATGATCACAGTTTACAATTATTAACTTACACACCACTATTTTTCGTTTCTTTATAAACACAATTAATGCACACCACAACGCTTCAACTCAGTTCAACATAATTTTTTCAAACCGACCACCGACCCCCCAACACTCAACGACTCTCAAAATTACGACATTTGACAGACGCCATAGAAGGTTGCACGTCAGGAAACCGAGTCAAGGTGAGTCTTCTGAGGTGACGCTATATTCAAATATTCTTCAAAAGGATAAAAAGTTAAATAAAATATATCAACTTTCTTGCTGGAATGTCCATGTAAATGGCCCAATCACGTTGCCAATTCGTAGGGTGCCACTGCGGAAGAAACATTAATTATTTATACAATAAATTTACGAAATGGATGTCCATAAGATATCCTTCATGGATATCCATCGTGTATATCTGAAAGGATATCCTTTTTGTACATCGTATGGATATTTTTTACTGGGAATACTTTGGATATCCAAAATTTGGATATCCTATGGATATCCAAAATTGGTCCAAGGATATTCCGACATGAATTGGACATGAATTGGACGTCCATAGGATATCGTGTGCTGTATGGGTTATAGGTACTCTATGTTATAAGATATTCTAATATTAATATAAGTATTGCTCTCGGTTTTACTTCGTTATCGATACTTCCCAAAGATTTTTTCACATCATTGATGATATGAGAACATTCATGATTGCCTCAAGAAAGTTATTGGTTATTAGCAAGCTATCCTTTAATTTTCACGAAGCCATAATTGAATATTCAAATGGATTTTGTTTAATATCACTCGTTATAACCGAGATCATTTCGAATTTTAATTCAGTTTTACACTAAGTGTTATGTGTACGATTATGTAGTGCGACGATAGACATCATCAAGATTTATGCTAGTATTAATTGAATAATCAGAACTTTGAGATGAAACACCTCTTGCGAATATTGCTTCCTGATGTATCCATCTCCGATTATATTCATTCATGTTGAACAAGAATCTTGGGAAAAGTTTTAATGATAACAGCTTCAGCAACACCTTCAGTGTTCAATTCACGTGTATGATCTCGAAATGAGTTCCTGTTCACCAATTACATATTTAATCAAATAATCCGTTAGTAAAAGCTCCCCTTCTCAACTTTGAATGGAACATATTCTTTACCTACTTCTTAGGGTAGGAGTCATTAACTGGCTTGATTTTCGCGATTTTGACTGGGAGAATATAGCCTGTGAAAGTATGTATGATGTTATATCTTACCTTTTTCGACCAGCAATAACGGACTGTATTCCTCCATCCTTTTCCATTAAATTATTCACATGTTTCACGAAACTCGATTAAAATTTTATAGTTTGTCAGACGCTCAGTTATTCAGCATTAGTAGTTACTTTTTTAAAATACTTAAATTTCCATTCTTCGTTGTTTCTCGTTTTTTTTAACGTACCACAATCTGAAGTAATTGAAATTCTTCAGGATTGATTGTGTGCAATGGATAATATGATGCAGAAAAAGCAAGACGTGAACGTGTTAAGTCCAACAGCAAACAGCCACAAAGGAATTCTGCAAAGGACATTTTTTTTGAACTGTCGCATTTGTCCAAATGAAAATTTTTGGGTTTGCCAAGTTTTGGGTAGAAAAACTTTCTTTTGGAGTGGCTGCAGAAAATTGGACATTTTCAACGGTGGTTAAGTTGGCCTTATTTGGGCGACAGCTAGTTTTTGATTTTTTCTCAATCATTTGATAAAGCTTTGCGGCGAGGAAAAAATTGTGTCAATCTGTGAATCAAAGTTCGGAAAGCAGAAGTACCTTAGAGGACGATGAACAATGAAATTATAAGTAACCCTGCCCTTAAAATTTTGATTAATGGTAACCTTTTAAGTATCTCACCCAAGTGTAAAAATTTAGGAGTTTATTTCGACAACGACCTCAGATTCAGTTCACATGTGACTCATTTGGTAAAAAAATGTTATGCTGAGCTCACAATGCTGTAAAAACATGAAGAAATATTCAATACTGAATCTAAACTTAAACTTTGTGATTCTTTAATCTTATCAAGTCTCACCTACTGCGATATTGTGTACTGGCCGACTTTAACAGTAAAACACAAAATGAGTTCGCAAAAAATCCAGAATTCTTGTATATAATACTGTTACAACATGAGAAAATATAACCACATCAGTGAATCATTTAATAAATCCAAATGGCTGAAATTAGAACCCTGATTTGTTATACATCGGTCAAGTTTAATATATAAAATCTCTAAGTACAATAGCCCTACTTATTTAACGACTAAGTTATTGAAAGGGTCTGATATACATAGTAGCATCAAAAGATTTAGACAGAGGTACACTGTTCCCCCACATTCTGGTGCTATGTTTCAAAAAGCATTTTCCTATGTTGCAGTAAATATTTTCAATGCCCTTCCTGGAAGTGTTAAGTGTGCCCTTCTCTTTAAACTTTCAAGAAGCGTCTCAAGGCTCATCCATATGATCCCAATATTGTAATGTTTGGAGATTTTTCGATTCACTAGCTTTTCCAATGACGACACTCATCCCTATGGCATCATTTTCCTGTACAGTAGAAATTTCAAATGACCGAAAATATTTCATTTAATAGTAATAACATAAGTATGTGTGTATTTATTTTCTACTTTATATTTAAAGTGTTTGGTTTTGGCATATGTATGTATAATTTCTGTTTGAGCATATACCAAATGCGGAGTATGTTTCAATTGTATATCATCCTGTTTCTAATCTGAGGGGTTGTATGGAAGAGCAACTCAGTTGAATACCGCCTCCTTATTTTCATTTTTTAAGACTTCATGTATATTTACTAAAGCCAATAAAGACACATTATTATTAATTTTATATGGAGGCACACTTGCCTTTTGATAGATACCAACGCGGTACTGGACAACTTTTCATGATCGACAGTCAATTTCAAGTTTCAACAGTTCAATTTCTCATTTCTCACAGGGATGTTGAGACTCTGATTGCTATCACTGGGGAATGGATTCAACAGGGAACGACAATCATTTCAGATTTAGGATTGCTCATGATTATTGCAAACAGAAGAGACACAAAAATTCAAAACTAAATCACGGTCTCAACTTTGTTGATGTGCTGCTAAAGATACTATGTCTCCTTCAGGGGCCTGTTTCAATAAGCGAATACTAGTGGTAAAATACTACTGCGGCAGTTGTAAATTACCATTACGACAAAATTGGGTTTCTACAAGTTACACCTGTAAATTATGAGTGACAAGTTTACCAGTCCAATCCTACAGCTGTTTTTTATACGAATTACGGGTGTTCTGTTTCAGCAATATTCACAAGTATGGGAGTAACGCTGGTAAATGCCGTTTCTGACAAGTTTGCGTTTCTAAAAGCTAAACTTGTGGGTGAGGACTGACATGTATATGTGTTCAATCTCACAAGTGTTTTTTCACCTTATCACTTAGTTCCTGGTTCCACAAATTCCAGTGTATGAGAATTACTAGTAATTTATCAGTATAATTCGACTAGTGTACAGGGCATGGTCAACGTTGATTATTATTGATTGAATATTTGATATAATAGAAAACATGTGGTCCAGTGATTCAGAAGGAGAACACCGTGTCAACATCCGTAGGGCTCGAATGTTTACGACAAGAATAAATTATAATATTCTTGCGGGTACCTACCAATTTAATGAGAGGTTCAGAGTGTCATCAATGAATCACAAATTTCGTTGTATGTATATTCGACTAATTTCAGTCGAACCTCGATGTGGAATATCCTATTCTTTATGTATACAGAGTGATCCGACGAGAAGTAAAAAAATGCTCAGACCCGTATATTTTGCTTTCAAAGGGTAAGACAAATTTCATATACAGTTTTCAACCTCAGCCTTTGAACTTTCAGCGAGAGATTGTTACAACCCCAAAATTTCAAATAGATTGTGGGGTCGAGTGATATATCATGTAAAAAAGGATACAATTATCTTTTTAATGATACCCTATTCATTGAAATGTAGCCCAACATTCCATGAAAAATCGGCGTTTGCTTGTGCAGATGAATGTAGGACAGACGATGGTACGGTCCATTCCATATCGAGTTGAAATAGTTAACTTTCATTTTCAACGAAATTTTTCTGCTAGATTCACTACCCGCTTGTTTTGGGGACGTTTGTCGATACCTGATTCGTCAGTATTGGGAAACACCACTCGTAGAACTCCATCAGAACAATATTTCAGAAAAAAAATCTATAATTTTGTATTGTATGGAAGCAAACTGATCACATGTTCAACTCTTGTTGAAGTAACGTTCATAAGTTTTTGTTAAAGCACCGTTACAAAAAACAAACTTTGAAACCCACCACTAATTGTGGATCTTTTAATACCCTGAACCAAAACGTATTTGTATTTCTCATCAATACCGCTATTATTGGGTTAATTTTCTCAACGACGCGACGTTCCCACATTTATTCTTTGAGTACCTTTCAATAAATAACGTTATCATTGGAAAGTTAATTTTGTGCATTTTCACATAATGTATTACTCGACCACACGAACCATTTGACAGTTTGAATTACCGTAGCAACAAAGAAAAAATAAATTTGTCGAAACACTACCTTGTCAATACCAATTGTCCCGTCGCAGATTCTTTTCTCGTAATATGATTTTTCATGGATTCTTCCGACGACTATTTGCCAGAGTCAGTTTCGGAAGCGGCTAGAATTGCAAACTTGGATTTACTCCATCAAAATCCCTTTATGTGTATGAAAAGGAATATATTTGGTTTGACAACGGTGACATAATAAGGAAATAAAAACTTTCGCTGAAATTTCAAGAAACATGCAAACCACACACTCTTTGCTACAGGTAATCTATGTTAACAATTGTAATTAAACTCAAAAAAAAAATTTCCAAATTTCACGTTCAATATCAAAAACAAAAATTATTAATTTGTTGACATGTATTTAATAACAAATGTTTTTTACGTTAACTTCTGGGTTTTTTTCGAACGCTAGTGAAACAATTGTGTACCTACCTAACACGTGCGCACGCGCTGACAAGTATCACTTTCCGCACTTGTTGGGTAAACTACTATTTCGTCAACGTTGATTAATTACCATCAGTCTTTCGCATACGGTTGTCCCACATGACGGCACATGCATGGAACGTTCAATTGAAGAGTTCAGACAAATACAGAGGTTTTATTGGAACTAAGCCGTCACGATATTTTCTCGGCACTAGTCATATGGGATAGTTAACCTCAATTTTCATTTCTACCGTAATACAGCTTTCGAGAAAAGTTCGCTCTACAAGGGTAATTACAACTTCCCCCGATTATCAACTATATAGGCGAGCGAAGATCATTATTGAATTTAAATACTTTTTGAATGTATCGACTGTATTATTATTGATGAAAGCGATAGACTCATCGGATGTTTCCTTGTACCCTTTTCCCTCTACTGACAACTGTTTATCCCATCCCCTCGAGGAACTGACCTTGGACCGCCCTTGCTTAACGTTAATACTCTGTATATGCACCAAATTTTTCACTTGTATATCTACAACTGTACGAAATTTCTTTGTGAAACAAGAAATTTTGGCACTTGTCACTAGTTATTTCTACACTGGTAACTTGTCGTCCCTTTGCTTGTCGCTGTTTAGTTTGGTGAAACAGAAACTACTAGTTCTTCTGACTAGTTGTCGTGACACTTGTAACTTGTCACCTATATACTTGTAATTTTATTGAAACAATATACTTGTCGAGTAGTTATTACTTGAAACAGAAATTACTAGTCCTTGTCACTTGTCGCTATTGAACTTGTAACTAGTCGCTTGTTCACTGGTAATTTTCTTGAAACAGGCCCCAGGCCGCAGGAAGAACCAACCCGGGAATCTTGTGCGCGCTACTTGTTTTTCAGAAGATTAAAGATTTCGAACACGACCCAGTTGTTGTATACGCTCCAGGGGACACGTTTAGCCCGTTGTGGAGAATGAAAGGTGTCGAATTTTTTGGAACTTTTCATTCCCCACCCTCAGGCAAATACAGGCCAATAAGCCTGATATAGTCCTCTTCGACCACCAAAGTTTCAACACGAATATTCGTTAATGAGTTTTCGGCCCCTGCCGAAACGAATATCGTCCGAAAAGAGGGGGAAAAACGGACAAAGTACCAGGACTTACTTTACGAACTCCGCAGGCTCCACCCGGACTATTCTGTCAAGTTAGTGGTTCTGATTATAGGTGTTCTCGGTGGTTCCAGACCAACGCTACTCTCGGAGCTCAAGATCATACCGGCATGCCGTAATGCGGCAGAGAACTTGGCCGGCCGCATGCAGAAGGCCGTTATTCTCGGTTCGTTGCGTCTGCTCAGGACTCACGATTCTCGGAGCCAGTGACCACTTACCCCGCGGTGCGGGGAGTGGTCATTGGTTAATTTTACTAGCGCGTTCGCCCACTGGGTCGGAGCAGTGGGGAGTACGGACCCGACTAGATTTGTTTAGACGACAGATAATAATAATAATAATAATAATAATAATAATAAGTAATAATAATAATCTTAGGGATTATGTATCCCATCTTCGTGGCCGTGGCTATGTACGTGCCCCACCGAGGCCGGTTGAGCAGGCGGTAGAAATACCGCCAGTGCGATTGGTGGAGGAGAGGGTGCGCCTGGAAGCAGCGAGAACACAGAACATCGGGACCCGGAGGATGCTTCACAAAGTGAAGCCCCTCAGACCAGAACAACTGGCCCGAGTGGATGCAGAGGTTCGTAGTGCCCTTACAGAAGAGGCCGACATCTGGCAGATCAACTGTGCCGTGTATGACGCAGTTCAGGCTCTTTCTGGGAGAGAGGGAGGTGACAGATCCTTCGACCCCTCTAGGAAGCATGAACAGCGCATACACAAGATGGAGGCTAAGATCAAGTCGGTGAGACAACACGCGTCTCGTATCCAATGTGTGATGGACTACTTAGCGGCTAATAGACCATTTACGCACGCAGTGCGGCAAATCGCTGCAAAACTGCGGAGATCCCATCACACATTGAATCGAGGGGTGCTGCTCACCATCAAGCAGCATTGCCTCGAGAGGATACGAATGCTGGTGACTGCAAAAAAGTCACTAGTGAGGCGGGCGAGGGCTTTCTCAGAGAACAAACAGTTCCGCGAGAAACCCTCTCGCCTATTCCAATCGCCTCCGCGTGTTGTGGATAATCCGCCGGCCGCTGATCGGGTGGAATCCTTCTGGAAAAGTATCTACGAGCATCCGCAACCACTCAACCGAGACACTCCAGCCCTGACGCAGTTTGAAGCTTTCTGTAGAAGGCTTCAACAGCCTGAGCCCGAAATACTGCGTCAACCGATAACCACGGATGAAGTTCGGAAAGCTCTTGAGGGTTCGAAGAACTTTGCTGCTCCAGGCCCTGATGGCCTCAATAACTATTGGTGGAAAAAGTTATCGAGCACCCACCACCATTTGGCCAGAATATTCAGTTCTTGGCTGAATGGAGAGCAGCTGATTCCGGAATGGTTTGTCGAGGGGCGAACCGTGCTAATCCCGAAGAACGGAGATTTGTCGGATCCTAAGAATTACAGACCGATAGCATGCTTGAATACGTGTTACAAGATGTTTACACGCATCTTGTATATGCGTACTCTCCAAGCAGTTGACCCGGTGTTCGAACGGATATATGAGCAAAAAGGGTCGAAGAGGGGTTCCGCGGGCTGTAAGGAGAACCTGCTGATTGATAGATGTATCACGCAGGACTCCGTGCAGTATAAGCGGAATCTTTCTATGGCCTGGATCGACTATCGCAAGGCATTCGATACAACATCACATGAGTTGTTGTTGTACTTACTCGAGTGCCTTGCGGTACCCGATCAAATAGTGAGATGCATCGAACAACTGATGCCGCTCTGGAGGACCCGCTTCACCATAACATCAGGTGAAAGCAGGATCCAAACAGAGCCGGTCATCATAAGAAGAGGTGTTTTTCAGGGAGATTCCCTCAGCCCTCTTCTCTTCTGCATCTCACTAATGCCATTGTCCGTTGCGCTCAGGAAAACCCGGGGATATAACTGCGGCACCCCTGGAAACCGGAGGCATAAGGTCACCCATCTTTTCTATATGGATGACCTTAAGCTCTATGCTTCTGGAGAAAGGGATCTACAGCAGTCCCTCAGGGTGGTGCAGGAGTTCACGCATGCTGTCGGTATGGAATTCGGGATCGACAAATGTGCACTGGTTCATCTCAAAAGAGGACGATGCGAGGATTTCGCTGAGGATGCCCAACTCGTAGACGGAAGCATTCTACATCATTTGAATGCCGGAGAGACATACACTCGGTGAAAAATGCTCTCCGTGGCAAGTATAGGCAGAAACTACGGCAGATCTGGTCCTCAGAGCTGTCGGGCAAGAACAAAGTTTCTGCCACCAACATGCTTGCCATTCCGATTCTACTCTACTCCTTCGGAGTAGTCAAGTGGACTCAGGAAGAGTTGCGGCAACTTGACGTGAAGACTCGCAAAATGATGCATATGCACAGAAGCATGCATCCCAAATCGTCCGTTCCACGGTTATATCTCCTCCGACAACAAGGGGGCCGTGGACTTTTGAGTTTGGAGTGTCTCCACAACAGAATGGTGCTGGATGGAGCCTGTAGAGTCATCAGGAGTTCGGATCCCCTAAACTGCATGGTCCGAGATCATGAACATGCAGGAATCGGAGCCTTTTTATTCAAGGCAGCAAGGCGCGCTGCTGATGAACTTGATATAGTCTTCGACACCGAGCAGGTAAACCAACTCTCTGTCACCGAGTTGGAGCCCGCTCGGAGAAAAGCTCACATCAAGGCTGCAGAGAATGCTAAAATGCTGCAGCTGCATACAGACAAGCCCATGCATGGAGTCTTCTTTAAGAACATCGAGGACCATGGCTTGTCTGTTAAGCTGACATTTGCCTTCCTCAGGTCAGGTGAGCTGAAGTCGGAGACTGAAGGGTTTATCATGGCGTGCCAAGACGGTGTCTTCAACACACTAGTCTACCGGAGCCGCGTGATGGGTATAGAGGTCCCTGATACTAGATGCAGGGCCTGCCGACAGGCGCCCGAGACTTTGATGCATTTGCTGTCATCTTGTGCAGTTTATGCGGTCTCGGCCTATATCCATCGCCATAACGCGGCCTTACGAGTGCTGTACTATTTTCTTCGGCACTCGTATGAAATAGACAGGACACCGGTGCTGCCTTACGCTCCAGGGGATATTGAGTCCGTAGTGGAGAATGAAAGGTGTCGAATTTTTTGGAACTTTTCATTCCCCACCCTCAGGCAAATACAGGCCAATAAGCCTGATATAGTCCTCTTCGACCACCGAAGTAAGACGATATTCGTTATTGAGTTTTCGGCCCCTGCCGAAACGAATATCGTCCGAAAAGAGGAGGAAAAACGGACAAAGTACCAGGACTTACTTTACGAACTCCGCAGGCTCCACCCGGACTATTCTGTCAAGTTAGTGGTTCTCGGTGGTTCCAGACCAACGCTACTCTCGGAGCTCAAGGTCATACCGGCATGCCGTAATGCGGCAGAGAACTTGGCCGGCCGCATGCAGAAGGCCGTTATTCTCGGTTCGTTGCGTCTGCTCAGGACTCACGATTCTTGGAGCCAGTGACCACTTACCCCGCGGTGCGGGGAGTGGTCATTGGTTAATTTTACTAGCGCGTTCGCCCACTGGGTCGGAGCAGTGGGGAGTACGGACCCGACTAGATTTGTTTAGACGACAGATAATAATAATAATATTATGTTCCACTGGCTCGTTGGATATTGGAGATTTTGAAGGCTTAGTTTTTCAGATATTCCATTGTGTTCATGCACAGATGAGTTCCTGAACAAACGATAGTACTTATATATTTACCTAAAATCGTATCCTGTCATCGTTCTCCCAGTCTGAATAAGTCTGTCCTGTGCAGGGTTTGAGTTCAAGAATCAGAAAGTATTCTGAATGCATTTATGACTCGACTGAATTTTCTGTCTCGAATATCTCTTCGATCCCTTCACGTGATAATGAAGACGAAATCATTGGACATAGTCGATGCACATACTTGAAAATCAAATCAAATAATTTTGAGCAATTCGTTCAGGCCAATCTCGAACTACCTACACATCAGGTTTCGGATGGCACCTGTAAGACAACAACTACTCCCCTGGCTTCTACCATTGCGTTCGATGCCAGTGCAGATTTCTTGACAGGTCGGATATAACAGGTGCCAGTCAAAACCTACTCTGTAGGTAGTTCGAGATTGGCCTGAACGAAATGATCAAAATTATTTGATTTAACATCAGTTTTCAAGTATGCCTATCGACTATGTCGAATGCTTTAGCCTTTTCCTCACAGTAGGAATAGGCAAATTCGGTTTTTCTCTGGGACACCAAGTGCATTGGTAGATGGCGCAATGAGTTCGTGTTGTTCAGCTTTGTTTGAGGCTTGATACTATGAAAGGTGTTCGATTTTCAATTATGGGAAGTCATCAACTTTATGTTGATGTTGGCGCTAAATTGAGTGGCCAAATAGCCCTAAACCGGTCTGCAAGTGTGTCCGTCCCAGTAATTGAAAATCAATTCCTCCATTTGTATCGCCAAAAACAAATGCAGGATTTTCTTCTTTGACGAAACCTGCGTTGGCACCGGTCGAATATAATGCGATGTCCTTCGTGGTATTAGCCAGGAAAGTAGTTGTTTTCTGATAGGTGCCAGCCAAAACCTACTGTATGGTTAGTTTGAAATTCTTCTGAACGAATTGTTCAAAACGATTCGAATGAAGACGAAATTTATCGGTACTATACTTTCCTGATAAAGATTATTTTTCAATTTCACAACACCATTCGAGGTATATCGTCCTTGAGAATGTTCACTGAACAGTTTTCTACAGCAACGAATTCAAACCGCTAGAAAACGCAATGCACAACAAAGCAGACACCATCAAATAATGAAATACGACTTTCGTAATTAGGAAAGTAATCCTGTATTTAATGCCGGTGCAACAAAAGAACTTCTTTATAAATCAAGATATTCCTAGGTTATTCAGCGGCAACCAATTAAAATTTCCAGCCGGCATAATTTTTAATGGAATGAAACTAAGATCCCATGCGTGCTTTTTATCTCCCATCTTAGACCATGCAACTAGACGTGCATTGTTGCTAGAAATCCGTACTCTCGCTACTTAATTACCCAATATTAAGTTGTCAAGCGGATGATTCCAGTATGATATGAGAGATCGCCTAGCTTCGGGACATTCTCCGTATGGAGGAAGTTGTGGCCGATTTCAGACTCAATTTAAAATGTGGTTGACGGCGATAAAGGAGGCATTAGTATGTAGAGTGATTCTCAATGTCTTTCAATATTATTCGAAACAAGGAAATAGTATATTATACAACAAGTGAGGAAACGACAAATTTCTCACGAGCGCAGAAGTTTGTTGGCAAGCGATTGAGAAATATGTCCTTTTCTCGCGCATTGTACACTATACTTTTTCCACAGTTGCGTTGTTTTCAAGCATTGAAAATTAAAATAGATATATAATGATACGTATATGTCATTAACTCATTTTTATATTTTATTTAAAATAGTAATTATACAGTTATATTTGAACAATTTTGTAAAGTAGTTCCTGTAGGTTGTTTTGTTTCAACATGTTTTCGGTAATTGAAATATTAGCTGCGGTCGAAGTTGAAGTTGATGGGGAAACGTACTGAGCTTCCACAGCATTGTTGCGTTCGGGTTCTAATGGCGCTGGAGGCTGAATGGATTCTACTCTTCTTTCTAAATTTTTCATTTTGTTAGCTATGAAGTTGTCGATATAAGATTCAGCAAAATTGCTGTGTTTCCAACTCCCATGGCGTTTCAAAGATAAAAGATCTGCCCCTGCATTAACTGAAATAGTCGCAGATGACCATCGGAAACAGTGGCCAGTATATAATGCAGGATTCGGTAATTGCAAAAATTTTGCTATTTCTTTCCCCATGGTGTCAAATTCATTTATCCCCATGGGCTGTTTCGTACATTTGCTATTTTTGTGATTTAAAAGAAAACGTGCTTCATTTGTGCGTGGTCGAAGCTTCACATCTTTTTGTAAATTCGGTAGAATTCTCCTGTGACTGTGAAATTTCTAGGAACCTTGGTTTTAGTATCGGGTGATTTTATTGAAAGGGCCGAATTAAGATCTTCCATGTCATCAACTTTTAATTTTCGATGTTCATCACAACGGCATGCCCCTGTAAGGCAAATAGCTGAAGCAGCCTGTAATCAAAACCAAACATTCATTTTTCGATAACAATTTAAAAAAATTCAGTTCATACCTTTATCAGCAAATACTTTTCATCAGGTACATCTTTTGAAAATTGTTGAATTTCCCCAGAAGTTGATGTTTTTGACTGTTTTGGAGCATATTTTTCAGATTAGCTTTTCAAAAATGCACGTAGTTTTACGTATTTTAATATATCAACACAGTTTTTCATAATTAAGATACTCCTCAGTATCGAGTACTGATACCATAATGTTGATTTCAATCTTCTTGACAACTCTTCAAAATAAACTAACGAAGTTTTTTCGGAACAAGAATTTATCTTGGCTTCCATATTCCAGTCCATAAAGTTTCTGTAAGCGATTTCATATTTTTCTCTTGATGTGCTTGGTATCAGATTATTGCAAATAATAATAATAAAACTATTTTCGTTGGGTAAGTTGACAGCAATAATTATGCAGTGCTTCGGTTTTGTTTGGCAGATATTTCTCACTGCGTGAGATATCTTTTGTTTTGAAAGTATGAAAGCGATGAGAGAAATGGCACATTGTATAGAATTCGTAAAGAAATATATTGAAAATTATTGAAACATACTTTTTTTATCAAAAATTATAGTAGAATTCTAATGAATTTCTTCATTTTCGGTCAGTCTGTAAACTACAATCATACAAATATATATTTTGAATAGTCAAATGTCAGTATAGGTACTCCCCGAAAACTCAACAGATTTACTTTCCGGGGAGGACCGACGAGAGAAGGATTTTGAACTCAGGCCCATCGTCGCCATCTAGGCAGGGAAAAGCTGTTTTAGATGGATTTTTGTCTCCTCTTTGTAAATGAATCAAATGTCTTTCCCACCCACAGAGAGGCTTTGTAAAATTTTTTGATTTTACTACTTTCGTATAAGTTTTAATTTCAAGTTTTTGATTCAGAGAAGAGGAAATCAACCACCGTTGAATAATGATCGATTTTCAAGAAAGAAGGATAAGTCGATCATCGGGAGAGTGTGAAGGAGAGAGCAGGAGAAAAGAGGTCTGAATCGAAGGGGCAGGTAACTGGTTGATTTCTGGTCTCAGACATCTATTATGTTGTATGGGATAACTTGGACAGAACGTGATTCTTGACTAGGGCTACATTTCCAGATATGAAATCTGAAATTTGGGTCGAGAAGGAATTTTGAAAAACTTCAACTCATTACTAGTTATAGCGGGTACTTGGAACAAACGTAACAAAGTTGCCATTTGAGTAATTTTCGTCATGGTAGGAATAATTCATAACATTTTTTTGATTAGTCTCACTTATTTTCCGAAATATAGCCTGTCAAAGTATTTGTGATGTTATAATCTTACCTTTTTTGAACAGCAAACGGAAAGTATCCCTCCACCCCTTTCCATTCAATTATTAACAAGTTTCACGAAACTCGATTATAATACGTCAGATGCTCAGAAATATAGCACTGTCCACTTTCGTAAATTATAGAAAATTCCATTTTTCTTAGCTTCTTGCTTTTTCAACGTACCAAAATCTAAAAAAAATTATTTCTTCATGATTGATTGTGTGCATTGGATACGTGTTAAATCCAACAATAAAAAACCCTAAGGAATTCTGCAAAGGACATTTTTTTGAACGGTCGTATCAGTCCTTATGAAAACTCTCGGGCTTGCTAATTTTGGGCTAGAAAAACTTTTTTGTGGTAGGTGCAAACAAATTGGAGATATTTAACTGTAGTTGGATTCGCCTCATTTTTTCGTGAATCATCCTTTATTTTTATTTGCAAATAGTACAGCTTTTGGATACGTATTACCATGACGTATTTCCATGCCATTTCCACCGATTATTTTTCTTTGTCACATTTGAATGTTTTGAGGCTCCATTCTCCTGGACTGGATAAACATATTCCGTGGTCAAATATACTGGTTTATGGACCCCACTTTGGTGTTCTACTTGCCGGATGAGATTGAAACTTTTCCTAGAGATCAATAACCCCAACACCAAACTGATATTCTCTGCAATCTTGACAATTAACGAAATCAGTGTTCAAGATTGCAATAATAAATACATTGGCCAGAACCGACGAGATATTAAAACCCGCTTCAAAGAGCATTTAGCACACATGAAATACGGAAGGGCACCATGAGTAGTGACAAGGTACCTATCCCTTTGAGCCCGCTTTTCAAGTTATTGTTGAGAAAGTAATCAGAATAATCAATAATAACAGATGACGGACCAATAAATTTGACAGGTAGTCACTGCAATAGTTCATTGTCGAGACATTAGTTAACAGTAATAAACAAAGTTCCTATCGGACCAAAAAACTTTAGGAACAACTAAGCCTAGCTTTAGATTTAGTATCAATTTGGGGGGAAAAAAAAGAAAGGGAAAGAAAAAAAAAAAAAAAATCCACCCCACGACCCCAAAAAAAGAAGGGGGGGGGGAGAAAAAAAAATTTTTTTTTTTTTTAGAGGGGGGGGGCCGGAGGACCAACCCGGGAGAACCCCGGGGCCTCTTATTGCTGGATGAGCCCTGTATCGCTATATCCACTCTTTCAATCAATATCAAACCGAGAATGACCTCGAAGCATTGCTTGGATCGTACGTGAGATTTGAATTTCATCACCTGCAACGAGGTTGAAAAATCTGAACCTGTTGTTCACAGCGATTTAGTCGCCGCTTCACCAAATCGAGAAGAACTCCACTTCAGATAACAATCGTTATTGCATAGCGAATACCTCACCGTCGAATTATGCTGTTCTTCTTCCTAACTGTAAATGGTAACACACGAGTGTAACATAGCCCAAGAAGACGTATTCCGTTAAACGACGGAATCTAGAAACCTACATCCCTTGAGGACCTCTGAACTCTCCGTAATCCGATACAATGCATATCCTTCAGAAAGGCCATCATGTTTAAAAAATAGAGCTCGATGAGCCTCGGATGATGTTCGACTAGATCCTCGGCCCATTTGTCAACTTCTGCATTGTGTAATCCGATGCATCGGAGATGAATAAGCCTCTGAAGAAGCTGGCCACTCGCGCTAGCGAAACGTCAGGAAGAAATTCCAAAGTACGACGGCCTTCAAGCCCGAAGAGCAGTAGTTATACTTATATATCAATGCCGTACCCGAAATGCCTCCGGATGAAATATAAACAGATCTGCAGTACATTCTATAAAAAGTAGAATTACAATGGAGTGAAAAAAATTTCTGAATATTCCGGCATTATGCCTATTCAAGTCATAAGTTATTTGGATGAATGGGGAGCTCGAGACATTCACAAATACCTTCGGCAAATAAGCGATATCTTCACAGAAAATATGTTACATATTGGAGAACTGGAAATGAATAAAAATAATTCACCTTTGGAAATAACAAAGTGAAAGCTCATACATGTCTCAATCGGCAATTATTTTGATATCGATTATTATCAATGAACCAATGGACAGAAATTGATTCATTCCATCTCTGATCAAATTCGTAAAAGATTGGCAATGTCGATTAGACGGTTGAGAACCGGCTAACATCTCCCCAGCACAAGACTTCTCACTATCGTGGCTCTTTCATTTATTACATCACCTGACTATACAATAGATTACCGAGTTCTATAAAAGATATACCTTGTATTCGATTTGAATCTACTTTGAAAGAATCTTATTGAAGGAAATCCCTAATCTGGTTACAAGTTTTACGAGCTAATTTAAATTTTACTCAAATTCATTCCATCTGTATGTATTCTATGTTTTTTCATCATCAGTCATTCTTTGTGTTGTATTCTCAAATTTGTGTATGCTGTACTTTTTCATGTGTATGTGCTTTGCCAATGCGAGCATGTACACATATTCTGGTTAGATGGATAAGAGCATAACCTGACTATGACATTTGTGGCCTAGATGGGAAATGATTCCTGCCATTTGATAAGGTTATTCTCAATATATATATATTCGTATGCTTTATTTTTGTGCACAATACCTTTCAATGCATTCAATTATCATTATTATTCATTTATCTCGGGCACACCGGCTGATGATGATCTCTAACAACTGGTAGGTCGTATATCTTAAGCAACCATAGTTGACTAGCCGCAAGCGACAATCGTCTTCCTTTTACTTGCAGAGGAGACGACAGTAACCCCGACAGAAATCACTCATATCAATATCGAAATTCTGATTTATGTAGCATCTCTCCGAACGGCCTCGAAGTAAGCCATGTTTTTTGCATACTGGTTTCGTTATTATGGGCTGAATTAAATGAAAATTTATAGGACTTCCAAAACAAATTTATTGAATATTTTCGAAAAGCATGAATATGCCAAAAATCCTCTATCTAGAAACTCAAGGTTCACATGACATTCTAATTACCACTTCTAAAAGTAAACACTCAAATTATTATTATTAAAATTAGTGAGTTCGACTAGGAACTGAACACTCAGGAATGGCTGGTCCGATTTTCCTAAGTGAACCAGTAAATGGTATTGGCTTATCAACTGCAATAAACCACCCGATTTAATCCCATTGTTAGAAAATCATCTAGTAAAAGATTCAAATGTGCTACAGGGTCGAACTTAAGAAATTTGAATTTTGCATAATGAAGGAGATATACAAGTTATTTATTTAAATGTTACAATTCTATTCTATATTTAGTTCAGTGTCGCTATCGCTATCCTAATCTAAATTAATTATAATTGGCGCAATTGATTTTACAGAAAGGTACGAGTTTTCAACATTATAACATGACTAACAGAACTTTTCCAACTCTCGGTAGGAATGTCATTCATACAGTTCCTAATTAATTCTACCACACTACCACTTAAAGTCGGAGAAGTATTTTTTCCGCGCACGCTCGATTTAAGTTGGTGCCACATAAGCTGTATGGGATTGAACACGCAGTAGTAGGGAGGTAGTCGTAACACTGTATGTCCCAATTCTTCTGCAATTGTATCACAAACATACGTTCTTTTTAAAGAAAATGACTGCAGCACTTGTAAAAGTTCTTTTTTTGTATAATTTTCCTCAAAATATATGTAATTTGCAGCCATGAAGTTTTGAATCTCCAAATTCGTATTACAAAATTACCTGAATCCGGTCCTTTTACATTTATGATGTGCATCTCGGATTTTACAACTTAAGGGTCTAATTGGTTTTATTATAATCCTTCAGTCAATACAATTTATTGTAAAATCTACTATAAGATGAGGTTATTTTTCATGGTTTTGGAATCGATTGATCATGATGTATTATTCAAAATAATTTATTTATTTTGAAATTCTCCGCCTCTCCACTAAGCTGGAAACTCTGATTACTACCTATCTGCTGAAGGGATGTATCGCTTCCGTATTTATACTTGCTTACGTCTATGAAGAATCTTCCAGTCACATCTCGATGATCGAATTCTCCACGCGAATCAAGAGTTCCTGGAAACATGACGTTCTCTTTTCGATTCATCATATTAATTTGCGTTTACAAGCGACAGGGCCGGCGCTAGGAGATTCCGTAACAATATCAATGAGGAAAATGGCTAATTTGTAATTTTTTCAGTAAATAAAAAAACAACGACATATGACAAATGTTTAAGATAAACTTATGCAATTATGCATATACAATAATCAAGAATTCAGTTTGGGTTGTTCAAATAATTCAAAATGACAGATGGATATGGGCGACACCATAACCCGGCTGAAGAAGCCGTTGTATAGCGAAACACGTGAGGAGGTTTTGTCAACTGTCTAGTTCATTAACGTTAGCATAGATGGTTATTTGAATTCCCACTACCTGAACGATGAGGCTTGGTTCAAAACGAAAATGGACAATTTCAAATAGTGAAATAGATGGAATGATGTATGTGGAAAGAAATAAGAAATATTGAAAATAAGACTGGGAAGATCAGATCAGTGAAAGAGAAGGGTGTGAAATGAAATGAAAAATACAACAATTTCATGAACCAAAAATTACGATAATCAGTCAACAAAAAAGGAGGAAGTAATAAATTGGAGTATAATAAAAACAAGAAAGGAATGGAAATATCAAACAAAGCACTACCACTCAGCTTCCCGTACCTCTTAGACCAGGAGGTGGTGACAAGTGACGTTTTCCCATTTTACACTGCATGCCCTTTTAAGGCTTGATAATCAGTCCTATAGTATGAAAAATAGACAGGAACCTGTCTATTTTCCATATTCTAGGGTTAATTTTCAAACATCAAAAAGGCATGCAGTGTAAAATGGGAGAACGTCACCTGTCACCAGTCACTATCCCCTGGTCTATCTATAGATATATCTTCAGAAAGAAGGTAGCTTCATTCCCAGAAAATAATCAACCGATTCAGAAATAATTCAAGGAAATACATTCATTTGGATGGATGCTGTGGAACATTTGAAATTCCACATGCAATTCGTCTAGGCGTGATAGAACCGTTAGTCAACAGAAAATCATCGAAGAAAGCACCAGTCGTAATTTCCCTAGCCCAATGATTAAACGTTCCGAGACATAGTCGAAGTTGTAAACTGTCATCCTCTAGAAGAAACGATCGATATTTCATTGGCAATTGTGATGGTCGTTGTTGTGAGAATCTTCTTCCTATAATTCGTGTCATTGTAGGTTAGGCCCAGTTTACGACCGCTTGTGAGTTCCTGGTAATTTGAAATGGAATTTACATAAAAGCGAAGGCATGAATAAATGGGATGTTCCACAGAATTCTCATTCGTGACAAATAAGATATAACAGAAATATTTCACGTTCGAATGCAATACCGTTGCCGAAGGACAACAATGGAACGTGGAATATCAATATGGTGTGGGAAGGCTGTAATTAATAACCGTTTTACGATATGATACCGGACAATTTTTGAAATTTTTGTGACCTATATTCCAGGTGCTATAGTACGGGTGTTATAGTATCACGCCGCAGTTATAACTGTTGTAAGGAACACCCAAATCTGTTGAATATGCATCGCTTTGTATTGGAATTTTTATTTGAGCTTAAATTTCTTTCTTCATTACCCAATTCCTCGAGATGCACAGTGTGCCAATATGTGCTTACTATTTTTCAACATGAAAATATAGAACTACAAATTAGAGCATATTTTAACAGATCGAAATAGAGATCACATGAGTTGGGAAAAATATGTTCGATATTCTGTAATGTCATCTATGATTTTTCGAAATGTCTCAACCACTAAAGGATCACCCTAAATTATGATAAGATTTGGAAGAATTTATTTATATAATTATTATTATAATATATTATTGAATACAGTATGACTAGTGGCAGTCGCAGTGAATGAGATCTTTTCCAATTATAGTTTTATTTGCAATTTTTCTTCGGCATTAGTTCTTGCTTTAGTCGAGATGGAGAATAGGTAATGAATTGCTTTTATGTGATTCATATTATCGGTTATAATTGCACGAGTGCATAAAAATTACTGATAATTTTGCAAGAGATACCAAAAAATTGCAAGTTTATTTTCATATTTTGGCGAAAGTGCCCGAGTCCGAAGGACGGAGGCTCTTTTAAAAAATATGAAAATAACCGAATGCAATTTGTATAAGATATCACGCTTGGATGAAAAGTCATCTGGTAATTTTTATGCACGAATGTAATTCATTGGAATATTTCTCGAACAAAGAAATTCTCAAGGAAATGTTATTTTTTGTTCATTTATACTTTCCTCTATAGATTGTATGGAGTACTCACCTAAACGCGAAATGTTTTTCTATTTTTGAAGTCTATCTGACATTTATTTGTGTTGTTTACTGACGTCTAGAGATACGGTTTAAAATGTGTTGTTATGGTGACTTGATACAATGCAATTACCACTGTGAGTTTTCGATAATTGCATTGCTCTTATGGGGCATTTTATATATGAGGGAAATTTTCGGTTAAACTTTTTTTCCAAATAAATATCCATAATGAGACTACTTGTTGAATTATTGAGAGAAATTGACAAAAATAGTTCTTGCGAACTACAGCAGTCTACAAGAAGTATTCCTGCTACAAAACTTTTTTTTGATATTTTATTGCGATTGATATCTCATAAAAAATAGTGTGATTCTATGTGATAATTTTTTCACATTTTTCAATCGAACTATATCCCTGAAATTGAAGTGTATCATTTCGAGACTAAAATCACCTTTCTAGTGAATATTGTTTCAATGTTTGTTGAGGCAGTAGAAACGTTCTGGAATCTATTTTTTTTTGGCTTCCCCCTTCTGGAAATGGGAACAAAAAAGCTTCAAGTTCTTATAATAGCTGTTTCCATAGCAAATTAATATATTTGCCCCGATTCGGAACTGCAATATAAAAAATATATAAAACTGAGCGACTATTTTGTCAGTTACGAATCGTATTCTTATGAATTTGGAGATTTGATTATCAAATTTATAAAAAATGCATATACTCCCTCTTGGTGACCTGTTGGAAGCTTACTAATTCAAGTCTATTTTCAAACAATTTTAATGAAATTACAATTTTTGGTAAGTAGCGTCAAAATGTGACACTGGCACACTTGCTCATCAATACTCAGTGTTGATTTTGACACAACCTACTTCGAACTGAATCTCCCTACTTCAACTTCCCTTTTCAGAAGAGGCATCCAAAATTGATCGATCTCAATGAACAAGTAGTTTCCGTATATAGTATTTTTCACAGTAAATGGTATTGGCTTATTAACTGCAATAAACTACCCGATTTAATCCCATTGTGTAGGAAATCATCTGGTATAAGTTGCAAATGTGCTACAGGGTCGAACTTAAGGAATTTGAATTTTGCATAAGTAATTTATTCAAATGTTACAATTCTATTCTATATTTAGTTCAGTGTCGCTATCGCTATCCTCATCTAAATTAATTATAATTGTCGCAATTGATTTTACAGAAAGGTACGAGTTTTCAACATTTATAACATGACTAACAGAACTTTTCCAACTCTCGGTAGGAATGTCATTCATACAGTTCCTAATTAATTCTACCACACTACCACTTAAAGTCGGAGAAGTATTTTTTCCGCGCACGCTCGATTTAAGTTGGTGCCACATAAGCTCTATGGGATTGAACACGCAGTAGTAGGGAGGAAGTCGTAACACTGTATGTCCCAATTCTTCTGCAATTGTATCACAAACATACGTTTTTTTTTTTAAGAAAATGGCTGCAGCACTTGTAAAAGTTCTTTTTTTGTAGAATTTTCCTCAAAATATATGTCATTTGCAGCCATGAAGTTTTGAATCTCCAATTTCGTTTGGGGGGGGGGGGTTCTTTTTTTGGGGGTTTGTTTTATAGGGACCACCGGGGGGGGGGAGGGGGCAAGGCGCGAGGGAGAGGGCGATTTCAGACCGGTATTTTCTTTTGACGTTATATATTCAGAACGCCAGTTTATTAAACGTGTGGATTCCATTATTACTTGTCTCTTGTCAATTTTGCGATATTTAAAGCCCATTGCAGAGCTCGCCAAAGAGTAGTGAGGCAACAGTTGATGTGAGTTTCGTCATTGATGAGCCGCTGTTTCAGACTTTTGATTGTAGGGACACGCTGCTCATCGTACATAGTGTAGATTTTTCGCCTTATCAAATCTTTTTCCCGGTCGTCTAGACTTTTTGTGACACCGGAATCTTTACGCTTTTTTTTTGATACCATGGAATTTTCAACAATTCGTCTAACTGAAGTAAGAGGCACCTTCGTCAAATTACTGGTTACTTTTGCTGCAGCACCCGCGTTATATCCTTGCTGCAGTAAGGAACTATACACATTTTTATAATGATTTTCGCGTCACAAGATAAGTGATTCTTCTTTAACGAACCACTGGAAGAAGCACTATTACTTTTCATCCACGGACGCCACATACCGCCTATTCTGTACGTTGGGGTATAAAATTTTTGCTATTAATATCTGTAATAACAAATAAATGTTATAAAATCATTGCACGCCGTAACACAAGTGAACACTTCCAATGAAATACAAAGACTAAAATGAACAAGAAGTGTAAGCTGTAACCCTCTACAATCCCTCTCTGAGAAACAAAATAACCTGAATCCGGTCCTTTTACATTTATGATGTGCATCTCGGATTTTACAACTTGAGGGTCTAATTGGTTTCATTATAATCCTTCAGTCAATACCATTTATTGTGAAAACTACTATAACTAACTGCAAGTAGCCTCTTCGATTTTTCTTTTCGTTTCATTTTGTTTTGTCCTAAGTAAATTGATGTTATCCCACTCGAACATGTGTCTATTTCTCGTCTTCTCAAGATGTTTTTATGTTCAGCTGTTTTTATCCTCAATGGCCTTGATGTTTCACCAGTATGAACACCGCCACATACACAGGAAATACCATAAACATAATTCTACTTGTGTGAAGGTAGCGTCGAGCGCCAGCGCCCAAATCTAGCGTCCACCCTCCTCCTGAGTCCGGTTTACACCACACAAGTAGTGGATTTTTTCCTTGATAACGAATCTACGAGATAGAATCTGATATGATGCAGATCATTCAGTATATACAGTAATATAACGCCAACAATTTTCAGTCCACCAAAATATCGGAATCATATTTAAAATGCAGAACGTTAAGTATATACGAGATCTTGAGACACAATGTTATTTGGTGAAAAATATCGAGGAAATGAAGTTATATTTTGCTCTGTCTCAATGATTCGTTTCTAGGAAAAAAATTAAAAAATATTTTTAGGGGTGGTCGCCATTTTAACCATGGCTCCGATACTTTGGAGGGCTGAAAATTATTGACGTTATACTACTATATAAACTCAACATTCTGCATCATATCAGAATATGTCTCAAGAACTTTTTTATATGAATAGAAAGCTATAAGGTGTTGTTTCCACCTTTGTATATATCTCCTGGAGAGTGTAGGACAAACTGAATTTTCAATAAATCAATTTATTAGGGGTGTGTACACAGTATATTATTATACAAAAATAGTTACCATAAAGTTTTTCTCTTAAATTATTAAGTTCATAGCAATGATTGGCTCATGTTTCATCAATCTCCGACTGAACTTAGAAGGAGCACAAAATTCGATTTGGCCATCTCCACAATACATCAGTCCCACCACTTGTGTGGTGTAAACCGGACTCAGGAGTGGGGGTGGGCGCCTGAGTTGGGCGCTGGCGCTCAACGCTAACTTCACACAAGTCAATTTTTCTTATTTTGTTCCGTATTTGAAGGATTATTTACAATTGATAGGGATCTGATCGTGTTCTCTGTTTTGAATATTGGTTTTACATAGAATCTATTGGTGTGGTGGTGTAAACCGGATTAGGAAGTGAGGGTGGGCGCTAGATTTGGACGCTGGCGCTCAACGCTAACTTCACACTAGTCAACTTTTGTAATTCTGTTCCGTATTCGAAGGATTGTTCAGAATTGATAGGGATCTGATCGTGTTCTCTGTTTTGAATGTTGTTTTTACATAGAATCTGTTGGTGTGGTGGTGTAAACCGGATTAGGAAGTGAGGGTGGGCGCTAGATTTGGACGTTGGCGCTCAACGATAACTTCACACTAGTCAACTTTTGTAATTCTGTTCCGTATTCGAAGGATTGTTTAGAATTGATAGGGATCTGATCGTGTTCTCTGTTTTGAATATTGTTTTTACATAGAATCTATTGGTGTGGTGGTGTAAACCGGATTAACAAGTGAGGGTGGGCGCTAGATTTGGGCGCTGGCGCTCAACGCTAACTTCACACAAGTCAATTTTTGTAACTCTGTTCCGTATTTGGAGGATTGTTCAGAATTGATAGGGATCTGATCGTGTTCTCTGTTTTGAATATTGTTTTTACATTCAATCTATTACCTGTACGTTTGACTTTTCCTGATAAAACTTGGATACAGGGAATGATCATTTTTGTATAGATGGTTTCTTTTACAAATTCACTAGGATAAGCATTTTCCCCGAGTACTTTTTTTATGGTAACAATTTCTCTGTCTCGATGATACGATTTATGCTCTGTCATAATATAATATGTCATAATAATATTTTTGCCTCATAAAATTATCGAAACATACATGATACATGTTTATATGGTCATAACCTGGTGAAGAAAAATCTAACCGTAGTTGGGAATCAGTTTGTATCAATAGTGAAATATTCAATATAGAAATCGAATATGCTGGCAAATAAGAACACTATTGTGTAGCGAAACCCGTGTCGCGGTTGAGTAAATCCATTGAAGCCATCAAAGCTGTAGTGTCTTTTGTAAATATGCTCAGTCAGTCAGTTCAATCAAACTGATGAATATTTTCAATTTCGACCATGATGGTACATTTCGGTATATCCTTAATTCAATGTTGGTTTTGATCAAATTTTGTGTCGCTGAGTAGATAATCAAAATACTGTTCTCAATTCACCAATTTTAATTTCAGTTGCCACGATATGTGAGCGACATATCGTCATTTTGGAGTTGTTATGTCAACCCGTTCTAATTCAATTTCAATACTATTAAAAACATTTGGACAAATTCAGATATTCAATCTATGTTTCGGCATTTCATTAGTGAATACCGCCTATGCTACTGCCGCTTCGATGGTACGAGTACTCATTTTTCAAACTCTACTACCAGAAATCTAATTGAATCCTATTATTTTCTACATTCCACTCGATATTTCACTGTCGCTGTATACAATATACATAGATATTCCTAGAGCAATACGGAGCAGCGAAATAGAATCTCATTAAAACTACTGAAAACTGAAAATATTATCAATATTCCAATACTGAGCGATAAATATGTTCGAGTACAAACAATCAGGAACTTGTAAACCGTAGACTCGCAAGATCTATACCGGCACTTTATTTGATTGTCCTGGGGCGTATTCCATCCGTTTCAATAAAGAATAGAACACTTTTCGTAAGAGCTGAAATCGTATTGGAAGTAATTAATTATACAGGGTCTTGTGTACAGTTCACTGACACCACGCATGCCTTAGCATTTTTTATAGAGAAGATAGTCAATCTTTTTTTTAAATATGCAGTTTCACACGAGAGGGTAGCCCTGTAATGTTCAAGCAACACCGCGTGAATCAAGGGACAGGAGATACGAATTAACATTCATCTTCAATTTTTGAAGTTTGTAAGCCTCAGGAGAAACCTCTCTCGGAAAGGAGTTCCTAAGCTCAGCTGTTCTATTGAATAAAGATCCCTGAGCAAGAGAGGTTCGACAAGTGTCCAAATTCACAATAAAGGTGTGGGAATTCTGTTCTCGTCGAGTCATCCGTGTAGATTGATATTGCCAATAGTGGAACGATTGATAACAATCCAGAAGAGCACCAACCGTGAAAATATCTATAGAGGAGAGTCAAGTCTCCGACCCTTCTACGATTTTCAATGAAATGAGCGTGTCTGTGAGCGAAGAATCACCAACAAGACGGATTGCCTTTCTCTGAATGGAATCGAGAAGCCTCAATGAATGTTTTGGTGCCGGACTCCACACATGAGAACTATATTCGAAAACAGGTCGCCTTGTAGATCATTAGAAGCTGACGTGAGGGATTTCTTCACACGAAATAGAAATCCAAGTTTCTGGGAAGCACCTTTAGCGATCGATCCCACATGGTTTCCCCAAGGGAGATTATTGAATTATTTTATCATTCGGAACGATTGATATCACGGAAAGATGGCGTTAGTGAGTTAGTTTCCAAGTCATATCTTTTTTTACATTTTTCCTCACGGAGGTCGTGTAGCTTGAGTAACACATTTGTTTGATCACTCATACCTACATAATGCCATGGAAGTGAAATTTTGGCCTCAGTCACCAACAAACAAAGAAGAGATTTTTGTGTCCCCCAATTTTCTTCTCAGTCTTTTTCTTGGAAGGATGGTTGAAAGATGAAAGGGAAGAAACAACGAGAAGAAAAAAAAAAAGGGAGGGGGAAGTAGGTATGAAAGAAAACCTTCCAAAGAAAAGGTGGAAAAAACGGGGAAAGATAGGGCTTATTCATCGGAGAGACGCAGAAAGAAAGCCACCAGAACATCCAAAGAGAAAGGGGTCAATCCTGAAAAGATAAAGTGGTGATAGGCGAATACACAGATGATAAGATAAGATTCCCAAAGTTTCAATCACCAAAACTCCACCACTTGTATCAACCATTTCAATTTCTTGGTGAAACGTGAAGATTATTATAAAAAATTAGTAGGAATGAAAAATTTTGGATTGAGGTGGCCTTTACTTGATGGAAATCCATAGTTATTACGCTATAAGGTAGACACGATTAAATTTCCACAAAGCCGGGGGACGAGGCACAGGCACGGCACAAGAAAGAGAGATCGCGGTAAAATTTGGTAGTTTCCACCGTCGATTTATTGTCTTCGCTGGCGAAGACAATAAATTTTGTGAAAATTTAATCGTGTCTACCTTATAGCGTAAGGAATGAAAAAAGTGTTTAAATATGTGAAAGAAATTAATCTGCACAAACTTCAGTGGGGAGCGAAGGAACATAGACAGGAGAGCACAGAGAGAGAAAGAGAATAGAAAATGAAGCCCAACGCAGCCTTTCCGACCACCGAAGAAGAAGAAAGAAAAATAACAAATAAATAAAATAATAGTAAATAATACTAGGGATTGATCAAAATTGGTAAATTGACATTCTAGGGCGGGACCAAGAGAAGGAGAGAGACCCAAACCGACAAAGAAGACCACGAGACAAGGAGATGATTATTCTGTTTCATCTTTCTCTTATCCTTTTGAGATCACAGCCAACATAACTAATAATGATGATATTTGACGATAGTTTGGGCAGATATGTCTAAAGATGAAGCCAGAACTGAAATAGAGACAGACATAAATGGAAAGTGTGGTGAAAGGATCCCTGAAGCCTCCTACTCGGGCTTCGGAAAGGATCTCAACAAAGGCATTGTGGCGGAAAGAGACCTCATTATCCTTCAATTCATCAAATTCATATCAGACCTATACATAAAAGACAGATAATAAATCAAAATTCAATTACGTTGGGTATTTCCCAACAATGCTAGATATGGCGGATATCATGTGTTGCACGATGCCTCATTAAAATATGAACTTTAATGTGATTCGATAATCCCAGGAGATAGTATCACGTCACAGGTACAAGTAATTAAAGAGGCGATCATCGACAGGGCCTATTCACTCGGCTTCCGTATCTCGTTACCAAGTACCCAGAGCAAGTTCTCGCGTGCTCCATTTGATACGGCCTTACTGGACACTGTCAACTGTTAAATAGCACGCGAGCATGTGAAAAGTAGGAACCAGGACTGGTTCCAAGTGATTGTTGTGGTAATTTGCATTAGCGATAGACCGATCGGATATAAGAGACTACGAATGTCGTTTATGCTAGAATGATTATTTGCTTGAATGTCGTTGACAATGCTCTTTGATGAGTGTAAGATGCCTAGAAATCCTGGTGATTCAACTGATTAAATTTTGTTTAGATTTTCGTGGCGAAAAAAACAATCGACGCTTTTGAAGGTTTCCCCTATTTTTTCGGTAGAGGGCGTTATGTTTCCATTTTTCAAATTTGATGACAAGTGTCAAGTTAATTGTCATATTGTCATATCACTTCGAAATTTTGATGTGTACGATGTTTTTATCGTGTTTATTTGTTGATTTCATTGCTTTTAAATATCGAAACGATGTTACTGGTATCTCATTGTCCAACCATTATCCTTTAGGTTGCGATCTCTTCTCACTAGCCAATCAAATAAAATGGAAAAATCCGACTGCACATTTTCACTTAGTGCAAATTTAGCTTCAGACAAGACTGACAAGAGCGTGTTGGCGACATCTGTACATATTGTACGGAAACCTCCAAAAGCTCAATTATCCACCAAAAATCAAGCAATCCAGATTTCGCCACTTTTATCCCAAACTTCTACAGGTATAAGTGAACACACCAGGGTTTTCAGGCATCTTCGATGAGTGGTATTGGTTTGGACTTCAATCCTTTATATCAATAACCTGTTACTAAGCAAAAAAGACAATCGAATCCAAACAAAGAAGGTTGAAATGGAGTTTTTCTACAAACGTCTGTAGAAGTATAATTTTTGACGCATGCTATCAGTGTCTAGAATGCCATTTTAAGACACTGGTGTTAACAGTAAATCATTTTTAGCGCTAGTGCTAAAAGTGATTTTCGGTCGATATCCTTCACCCTTTCGCTTCAAAAAAGCCACCAGCTTGTAATATCTGCTTATGTCATGATTATTTATGTTCATCATCGGCTTCAACATAGAGTAATTCAACCAAAGCGTTGACGATTCCCATATTTCGGATTTTTCTCGAAAGTATGCAAGAAGCACTTTTTCACTGGCCTCCTTGCTACTGACATTTTTCTGATCACACCATTTCAAGAAACGATGGTATGAAAACTCATACTGTCGTTTTGACGTTTTTTTCCGGCGGTAGAAATTCATTTTCTGGATCGATATCCATCGAGGAACGAAGGAACGAGAAAGAATAATTCGTGATTTATTAACGTTAGTTGGCAACAAAGGCAAATCAACAAATTCTGTTTTTGATTACCTTGGCAACTTGTTTCATGAATAGATTAGATGAAATTGAATTCAAAACTGGTAATCTCGAGGCTATTATTTTATCAATTAATTAGTGTAAAATAGGTATGCGTTAATTTAGACTTTTGATGGTGTTTGTAGAAAAAATAGTGTATGATATACCTGATAAAAGTGATTTTATTTTGTTTGAAGGGATGGAACACTCCACCTTCGGCATCATATCCCAAACTTACCTTCTCACAAAATGAAATATCACTTTTAGCACCTGTATCATAAATAACTATTTTGGAGAAAAAAAGTAATATTAAAGATTTGATTGATCAAATGAAATTGTGACCAAAAAATTGACCTATCAAATATGAAATAGCGGAGTCAAATGAACATTTTAATGAACAAATATATGAAATATGAACAAATGTTGAAACCAACTTTCAAGTTGAGTGTACTCACGACAATTCGATCGATGGTATCCTTCAATCATCAATTTTATTTGAAAAAAAAAAAAACAATTTTCTCCTTGAATTTGATTGGCTCATTTGATTTGTATTTTTTTATGTTTTTGTATTTTTTCCTTAGTAACATGTTTCAATAGAGCTTATTAAAAAGATAATGGAAGTCCGAATAATACAACTCAGAATAATTTTTATTATTCCAAACAATTCCAAACTATCAAAAAAATAATAAGAACTATATATATATATATGATAACCGAAGTTTTCCGCCATTACACTCGTGTGATGTTGTCACTTTTGTTGACAACAAGCCCAGCGAATGCTTTCGGAATTTTCATCCGAAAGCTTCCGTGCAGAAGGTTCCATTTGGAACCACAAATCTGCAATCCAATGCATGTCGCCAAAGGATGATAATTACCAGCAGACGTCATGGTATGGTCTATCTGTGGACTGCAGTTTCGTCCTTTGGGACTCATCAGCACAGCGATTGACCGCATTCGAACAACGACTAATGCTCGAATGCACCATGACGAATACTGGGAACGCCACTTGGCTCATCCCTCCACGATCTTACGATGAGTGTGAACTCAGCGCCATCTCGTGGTGGATTGACAAAGCATTGGATCTGGTGGAAGTGGCCGGCGTAGGCCCAATCTGCAACAAAGTGCGAGATTCACGAGGAACGTCTGATAACCGAAGTTTTCCGCCATTACACTCGTGTGATGTTGTCACTTTTGTTGACAACAAGCCCAGCGAATGCTTTCGGAATTTTCATCCGAAAGCCTCAATCCACCACGAGATGGCGCTGAAGTCACACTCATCGTAAGATCGTGGAGGGATGAGCCAAGTGGCGTTCCCAGTATTCGTCATGGTGCATTCGAGCATTAGTCGTTGTTCGAATGCGGTCAATCGCTGTGCTGATGAGTCCCAAAGGACGAAACTGCAGTCCACAGATAGACCATACCATGACGTCTGCTGGTAATTATCATCCTTTGGCGACATGCATTGGATTGCAGATTTGTGGTTCCAAATGGAACCTTCTGCACGGAGGCTTTCGGATGAAAATTCCGAAAGCATTCGCTGGGCTTGTTGTCAACAAAAGTGACAAAATCACATGAGTGTAATGGCAGAAAACTTCGGTTATCAGACGTTCCTCGTGAATCTCGCACTTTGTTGCATATATATATATATATATATATATATATATATATATATATATATATATATATATATATATATATATATATATATGAAAATAATTATTGTTAACGTTTCGGAAACTTAATCCGTTTCCAGTCTCAAAACTCATAAGGAATTTACGGACAAGTTTTGAGAACGGAAACGGATTTAGTTTCCGAAACGTTAACGATAAGTATTTTCATATATACATTAGTTCTTATTATTTTTTTGATAGGCAAAATTTGAGATATACGAGAAGTTGCTGACTAATTGGACTTTTTCTATCCAGAAAGAACTGTTTTTCAATAGACGACTTTTCGAAGTAGATTGAAAATCTGCCCTTCTACACTTGTATAGATTCCAATATTAATTCATATTTTTTCAGATAATGGTAGGTTACAAGCCCAGAAAAGTACGAAATAAATATTGATCCACCACAAAATAATGACGTTCAAACAATACTTATGTCATCAAATTTTAACTATCATTTCTTAAAAAAGGCGTACTTTTCGTTTCGACATACCAACCATAAATCGTTATTTACGTATTTTTGGGAACTACGGTATATTCGGAATGGTCCACAATTTCTGATTGATTATGGTTGTTTTGTTGAATTGAGGTATCCATTCACGTATTATATGGAATAAAATAAACGTGCCCTATGGGCAGTCCCCGCAGAAAATGATGTCGACACGAAATTTGATGATTATCATTAGTTTAAAGTGCGAGCTCTCCGCAGAAAAATAATCGTAGAATATATTATACGAGTCACCGCAAGGTACATACCAATCGAAGTAAAATGCGTTTAATGTGGTTGGTTTTCTGCCTCTCATGATATTTTCCCATCTCAAAGTGTACAGCGTCAGCTGAAAGAACAAGTATTTTTCGAATGTACTTTATAACGTATCTAGATGTCTCTATATTATAACTCTCACAGTATCCAATAACATTGTTTATAGAGATATAGTATGGATACTACGGGTAGATGTCACTAGTAATTTCGTTTCCAAGTCATGTATTTTCTTTAGTTTGTCTTACGGACGTCGTAGCCTGGATCACATCTTTTCGATCACTTCTACATATTACCAAAAGATGACAATTAATTCAGAAACAGAGGTGGAATTTTCTGTCAATTCCGTAGATTATTCATGTTTTAGAGATTATTTAGATGCCTAAACTTTCATTTCCTTCATAAACTTCTATCGTCAAGTTTATTTGGAAGCTTCATTATCTTCCTTTCAACACTTCAGTCAAACTGGCAGAAAGAACTCTGCACCTTTTTTCCCTCTGTCGTGCATTGTCGAGTAAACGGGATTATCTACATTATAGTGTAGATAGTGTTACAAAAACGCTTCAAACCCTTTTTTTGTAATTCAGTTACGAAATATCATAATTTTGACACTCATTCTAGATACAAAATGTTGTATGAATGAAATCTCATTTTGTCACTTTTTGATGAAATCAGATTTAATTTTTAAATATACATTTTTATTGAGGAAATAAACACGTACCTACATATTACAACAAATCCATTCTTTTAACAATACTGACATGAATTAAACATACATTTTTATTTAAAAATTACTGTAGTTCACTAACAAAAATTAAAAGTCCAGTTTTAAAACGTATTGCCACGGAGTACTGGTGCCTTTTTTTCATTACTCGTGTAAGATATGTCATGTTTGTTAACAAACTGAGCCACGTTTGAATCCATTGTTATGCTTGTCGAAGTACTTTGTTGAAGAATTGAGATATTGCCGATATTTGTCGATGTATAATGTCCAAGTATCTTCACAGCTGTTTTTCGTTTATTATTGATAGATTCAACGATATACTTTTCAGCAACAGCGTTAGACTTCTACCCACCATGTCTTTCCAACGTTTGTATATCAGCACCAGCATCTGACTATAACGTTGCTGACGATCTGCGTAATGCATGGGTAGTGTATAATTCAGGATTTTGCAAGCCAAGTAACGTCACTATTTTTTTTGGGATGTTAGAAAATGTTGATGCCAACAGCTTGAATGTTGCATGTTCCGTTTCTATATCTAAGGAAAAATCGATTGTTTTTTACATGATTTGGACGCATTTGAATGTATTTTCCGACTGGTACAACCAGATTGATTCCAGCAACATCACCTCCGGTTATTGTAAAAATTCTCTCAATCTTTGTCTTTGTATTTGGAATGCTTATTTTAATAAAAGAACCGCAGTCACCAACATCCTCGGGCGCATATTTAGTAATTCATTTCCTCGGCAACTTCCTGCTATCCCAACTATAAAAATTACTTTCAAGCCTAAACAAATATGATCACAGCTTCTATTAAAAATCTACTGAAATCTTCCCTACTAAAAGTTTTTGATTTTTTTCGCCGATATCCTTTCGCATTCCTTTTCAAAAAAGCAATCAAATTTGTAAACTTACTGATATCCACATTTTTATTGACATAGATTTTTGTTCGTCACATAGAATAGTGACTCCACATCGTCGACGGTTTGACTACTTTTGCTTTGTATGAAAAATAAGCAAGAAGAACCTTTTCTGATATCGGTTTTTCAGTATTCATCTTCTTCACTCCGTACCACTTTTGGAAGTTAGAATAAGCTGTTTCATACTCTGCTTTTGATTTACTTGGCAGCAAATTTGCAACAACGGCTTTTGCAGCTTCTTCAATGTCTGAAGGTAGGAAATCAGACTCAGATTCGCTCATTTTTAACAACAAAACTAACAAATTAATAAAGGCGATTCTTGTGTTATTGACATTTGAGCTTTGTTGTAATGGTTAACTCCATAGAAACAAACAAAGATGGCTTTGATACTATCCAGCAGAAATAGGCCGACGTTAAATAATAACCAAGTAAAATAAATTCAAAATGAAAATGAAACTGCATTACAAAAAAATCTGTTTATAAACACGATGCAAAACACCGTGTTTTTTGCACACAATGTGTTGGATCACTCGCCACGCTCGTGATCCAAACTTCACATCTATAGTCGGGCCGTTCAAAAGATAGAATTCAAGGACGCGTGAACAGTGAATGCCTGCATCTATATATAGCCTGCGCGGCGTAGCCAAGCCTTCTAAACTGAAATAAATGAAGAACTGTTTACACTGTACTGTACTCATTTGTGCTTTGTATTTACGTGTGTTAACTGAATAATATGGATGGAAACTGTAGAGGAAAAAGGTGTAATAATGAACACTTATAAAAAAGCATCCCCAGAGTTTATGGGAGAACAGGGAAATGCTGTTGAATTAACTGCTGAGGCGACGTTTTTATTGAGTGGTGTGAATCGGACTTGTAACATTGGGGAGAGGAACATTCAAAGAGTGCGTGCCGTTCACGTGATCATTCTATCTTTTCAGCGGCTACACTATAGTGCATTTTGCAACTAGTTATTTAAATAGCTATTACAGAGGCATTGACTAACTATATCTCTAAAAACAATGCCAATACCATTGTTTATATAGATATAGATAGTCAACCATATGAATCATGTGAAGGGACCATATAATTCTCCACAAATATTGGTCCTAAAACTGAGATTCAAGGAACGGTCTTGTTTATAATTCTTTCTACATTTCGACTATTACTTCCATCCATTGGTTTTCTATATTTATTTAGGCTCTTTATTACTACATATGTAAGAATGACCTATTTTCAATGAATATCTTTCGATCATAATTGTCATTATCGAACAATATTTTATTGGGCTCATAGATGATACCGGACATATAAAATTGTGATACACCCGGTACAAAATTCTGATCAGGATGATACAAGCATTCACTAAGTGTGTCAAATTATGAAATATGATTATATCGGCCAGCAAAATGTCACCTCCAGCGGGTGTTGCTTATTTCCGATGTAGAACCGCCCCTCACTTTACTTGCTTTCCAAAGAGCTTTGACCCGGTGCCGAGGAAACACCGGTTAGTGATTACTACCCCAGGCTAGAACTAAGTTTGTCGACCACCCGCCCACTTTCAGACTAGCACTGATAATATATATTATGCCGGGTCCTCTTCATCGACATAATTGAATGGGAAGATGGACGCAACCTAGTAACATATTCTACTATTTGCTGAATATCTGAACACGGGTTATGGTTTGTCTTGATGCATTGGTTTGTAAAGTGAATTTTGTGATATAGTTCGATTGTACATTTTTTATCGTGCACAATAGCTTCACTTTCATTGTTAATATAATCTGTTCCTTTCATCCCTCTTTAGCAAATTGAAGAAGAGCAAGAATATTGGAGGAAAGCATTGTGTTATTTTTTGCATCTGATAGCAGAAATTTGATAGAATATCTCCGACTCATGTTGTGAGCGACGAAATTAAACTCGTGTACATTGCAAGGATCTGTTGCAATATTACTGAAAGCAAATTATTGATCAGTATTCAGCTTCATACGTTTTCAACTAAAAGGAAATCCAGCGAATTTAGGCTTATGAGTATGGAATGATTGAGGTTCATTCGATGTCGATAAAAAATTGAACATTCTCTTGAAGGAAGCTATTCCATACTGCCAACCTTCGAGTAGTATCGGTCCGAACTTCCCTTGTCTGTATCATTCTCTTGTCTGTATTATTCTCTTGAAGGAAGCTATTCCATATTGCCAACCTTCGAGTAGTATCAGTCCGAACTTCCCTTGTCTGTATTATTCCCTTGTCTGTATTATTCTCTTGAAGGAAGCTATTCCATATTGCCAACCTTCGAGTAGTATCAGTTCCCTTGTCTGTATTATTCTCTTGTCTGTATTATTCTCTTGAAGGAAGCTATTCCATATTGCCAACCTTCGAGTAGTATCGGTCCGAACTTCCCTTGTCTGTATTATTCTCTTGTCTGTATTATTCTCTTGAAGGAAGCTATTCCATAATGCCAACCTTCGAGTAGTATCAGTCCGAACTTCCCTTGTCTGTATTATTCTCTTGTCTGTATTATTCTCTTGAAGGAAGCTATTCCATATTGCCAACCTTCGAGTAGTATCGGTCCGAACTTCCCTTGTCTGTATTATTCCCTTGTCTGTATTATTCTCTTGAAGGAAGCTATTCCATATTGCCAACCTTCGAGTAGTATCAGTTCCCTTGTCTGTATTATTCTTTTGTCTGTATTATTCTCTTGTCTGTATTATTCTCTTGTCTGTATTATTCTCTTGAAGGAAGCTATTCCATATTGCCAACCTTCGAGTAGTATCGGTCCGAACTTCCTTTGTCTGTATTATTCTCTTGTCTGTATTATTCTCTTGAAGGAAGCTATTCCATATTGCCAACCTTCGAGTAGTATCAGTCCGAACTTCCCTTGTCTGTATTATTCTCTTGTCTGTATTATTCTCTTGAAGGAAGCTATTCCATATTGCCAACCTTCGAGTAGTATCGGTCCGAACTTCCCTTGTCTGTATTATTCTCTTGAAGGAAGCTATTCCATATTGCCAACCTTCGAGTAGTATCAGTCCGAACTTCCCTTGTCTGTATTATTCTCTTGTCTGTATTATTCTCTTGAAGGAAGCTATTCCATATTGCCAACCTTCGAGTAGTATCGGTCCGAACTTCCCTTGTCTGTATTATTCTCTTGAAGGAAGCTATTCCATATTGCCAACCTTCGAGTAGTATCGGTCCGAACTTCCCTTGTCTGTATTATCCTCTTGTCTGTATTATTCTCTTGAAGGAAGCTATTCCATATTGCCAACCTTCGAGTAGTATCGGTCCGAACTTCCCTTGTCTGTATTATTCTCTTGAAGGAAGCTATTCCATATTGCCAACCTTCGAGTAGTATCAGTCCGAACTTCCCTTGTCTGTATTATTCTCTTGTCTGTATTATTCTCTTGAAGGAAGCTATTCCATATTGCCAACCTTCGAGTAGTCGGTCCGAACTTCCCTTGTCTGTATTATTCTCTTGAAGGAAGCTATTCCATATTGCCAACCTTCGAGTAGTATCGGTCCGAACTTCCCTTGTCTGTATTATTCTCTTGAAGGAAGCTATTCCATATTGCCAACCTTCGAGTAGTATCGGTCCGAACTTCCCTTGTCTGTATTATTCTCTTGAAGGAAGCTATTCCATATTGCCAACCTTCGAGTAGTATCTGTCCGAACTTCCCTTGTCTGTATTATTCATTCAATTGTAACATTCCAAAAATTCAACTGAAATAGAATCATCGAATCTATGGGGAATGAAATGTCACTGACAAAATTCACCGAATTCCAAAGAAAACAAGATATAAAAAAGATATTCACGGCCAACAATCAAATTTTCAGATTCCTCCGTTCCCCCAGAGACAAAATTGTTAATGATATATGAAATGCCATGATGCAATTGCCATAGAACATAGGGAAGCCAGAGCAACAGACGTGTCACTAGTACACTAGTACATTATACGAACACCAACTTGCTGTCTGAAAGTCAGACCCATCCAGACAGGAGACGGTATAGACTTTGTGAACAGTAAGACCTCAGAGAGAACTCGTGACAGGACATGAGGAATAGGCAGATTGAGACCTTATCGAGAAGTCACTTTAACATTCTTGAAAATGGCTCCAAAATCGGCGCCAAAATGTCGAACACAAAACTCTATACACGCGGTTCAACCCGAACTGTCCACAGTCACACTAAAATAAAATATGACAGAAGAATTTAGTACAGGCAAAAAATATATTGCGAAAGAATAACATTAATGAAATGTAACTTGAAAAAAATCGATTGAAAATTTGTTCTAAGGGTTATTTCAATTTCCTTTGCTAGGCAAAAATACAGTAAATTCGAACAAGAGTGAGAAAAAAAAAAGAATGATGTTTCAAATTGAGTGCAATTACGACGTTTTGATTACAAGTGCTACAATCGCCTTCAGATGACTACTTCGGTGAATCAGATAAACCGCAACTGGAAAGCAAATATGTGACCTGTTTTGGCAATCCATTTTATGAATTGACCGTCGAGTAATTTTCGAATTTAATTTATGAACTTTAAGTCTCGATATTTTGAAAAATTTTGTCTCACCTTCATATTTATACATACTCTAGTTTCAACGTTATCCAGCTTATTATGATGAAGTTTATAAAGATGGGGATATGCTTCCCCTGATTTGTTTTTATATAAATATTCCGTCTTCTACATGGATGAAATATGAATCACAAATGCAGAATGGAGCACGCAAGGGCTATCTAGACTTAATTCACAAAATACATACTTGTAACAAGTAACAAGTAAGAGTTGGCCAACTTTTATCTTTCTTATTTCAATTGTGAAATATGGGTCTCTACCTGTGCAGGTTATGATGGATTATATGATCATAACCAAATTTTTCTTCAATTGATTTGTTTTTCGCGATTATTTTTCTGTTCGTTCAATGTGAGCGAGTTGGAATTGAAACTGTAGATGCGATTCTGGTGCACTTTCTCAGGAAAATAATGATATTTCATCCTCAATTTCAATACTCAACTCTCCAAAACAATTGATTAAAATTGAATAAAAATGCTACTCAAAAGTTTATGTAAGGTTAAAGATGATCCCCTTCCACAAGCTTTCATCATTGTTAAATTTAGGTGCATGAATGCCTTCTTTTTCATTACTTTCAACTTGATAATTGTTAATCGCTACTTGTTCATTGTTACTTGATAATTGAAGCTGCATGAATCCACCTCAAGTCTTCTTTTAATAGTGGCAAGTACATAAAATCACTGCGGGATATACTTGGAATAAGCGATGACTTTTACGCGCACTTTTTAGAAAACATGGTCCTCATCTGCTTTTGAATGAAAAACAGCTCATACCTCGCAGGATACTATTTCGTTGAAAGGAATTTGAAAGTTATGCCCCAGTATACCATAGCCATACAGTAGAGGCACTTAAATGTCAATCCTCTGTTCTCGAGGGTCAAATTTCTATGACCTTCATTCTGTGCTCGGGTCATTTCGTGGCGGTAAGTTTTAATGTACTGGATACCAAGTATCAAATCAGTATGTTATTTCACCTAAAATTTATATTCTGTCAAGGATAACGTTTGAAATAAATGTGGATAATTTGAAAATCTGAAGTACCTACAATAGCTCTTCCACTTTTCTGTTGCTTTTTTCCTCCAGTCCATGTTTGTTTGGAAATGCATATTCGATGACCAGGAAATGAAAAGCTTTCAAGAGGATGTTTCATTTGCAGCAGCTTCAAATATGTACAATAGATATATTCAGACATTAACGATGAAGACTATGAATGACTTCAAATGTCAATTTTTTGTTCTTCGATTTATTAGTTTTGCTGTTTTCGAATTCATATTCGAAAATTTCAATGTGATGAAAATTCTAAAACATTCCTTTCTCAAAGTGAAATTCACACAAGCGATAGTTGTTATAGAGAGCTCCTGGAGATTTTTCAATTGAATCGTCTCGGTTACACGCCTTCAAGCATGCCTCACCCTGAGAGAGTAATTTAATATTACGGTGCATTTTCATCCACCGAATATTTCGACGCTAATTAGCTTTCATTCAAAGTTCTGCAATTTGTAAAAAATATATGAAAAACTTGAACAGCACTATTCTACAGAACACTGACGGGATATTACCTTTTGACATCCTTCCGAAACCTCAAGAGAGATGATAATTTGTCTCTAGCCTTCGACAAACATCCGGGTAATACTTCGGTCGCTATGAGCACCTTTTTTTCGAAAAAATTTTTTGTGGAACTTACGTAACTCGGTCTCCTCTACAATAAATGTAAATGAAATAATCGGCGGTCTCTTATATTTTCGGAGATACAGGGCCTTTTTGGTGTAAAACTTCACAATTTTCCACATCAAATTTCTGTTGTTTGAACACACAAAATTCCTCCTTCTTCTGATCAAACACCACACACTCCCTTATTTACTCGTTTTTAACATTTTCAAGCATAAAAAACCAATAGTTTTCCAAAAAATGCAATTAATTTCAAACCATAACCAATTTGTTGTGATGTCATAGTGCAATGACAGTCGAAAGTGATGTATTTGCAGTGTTGCCGCTCTCATTGTTATTGTTGAGAACTGAATGCATTAATGTTGACTTTTGGAGAAAGTTGGATTTTTTGAGAAAATAAGGTTTTTTTCTGCTTAAAAATGTTGAAAACGAGTGTATAAGAGAGTGACTAACGTCTGATCAGAAGAAGGAGGAATTTTGTGTGTTCAAACAACAGAAATTTGATGTGGAAAATTGTGAAGTTTTACACCAAAAAGGCCCTGTATCTCCGAAAATATGAGAGACCGCCGATTATTTCATTTACATTTATTGTAGAGGAGACCGAGTTACGTAAGTTCCACAAAAAAATTTTTCGAAAAAAAGGTGCTCATAGCGACCGAAGTATTACCAACATCCGCGATAAGCACACACTTATCCACCTTGGTAGTTAGCCATAATAATTCAAAATACAATATTTTATACACACATTGACGATCATCAATCAAGTTAATTGATAACACCTCGATATGTCAAACTGCTGAAGTTGGTGTTCTGTGGCGAGTGTCTCTACTGTGCGGTTATGCTTCAAGGATCCTTCTCATGGAGCAGTAGAATTCTTACTGTGAGTGCAGTAAAATGCAAGTGCTCATGCTCCGTAGAGATTTGGCTGCAAATGCAGTAAAAATTTCACTGCTCCATGAAAAGGGGTTGAAAGTAGTGGAATCTGTGATTTTCATGTCATTTGTCATTTATGCTATTTATATTTATTGGTATTTGATTATGATTTCCAGAAACTAAAACCAAAACCCAATTAATTTTTTTGACTGAGAGCCGATCAGTAGATTCCCAATCAGGTCTATTCTGCGGTGGCCTATTGATTCTTGAATATCATCAGATTATTGAGAAATATTCGAGAATGAGATCAATAATGCAATTTTGGTGCAAATCAAAATTTTTCAATAGATAATGTTACTCGAAGATATTTCAGAAATCTTTATGGTGTATTGTGTATATTCATTTATATTCTTCTATAACAGTTGTCGATTATTTTCAATAACCATTGCAATATTGTCATACAATGTCCAAATTTGGGAAAAATCATTAATTATTCTAGCTATCATTTCATTGGGGAATCAGGGCGAGGATAACTTTGTTATAAAAACCTTGCGACAAGTTCAGAAATGTTTAGAAAAACATCAGGCCATCAACTCGCACTGCGAGCCCGTCCATGTTTTGGAAAACAATCATGATAATGATTTGTCACGGTCATTCGAACTTGAAGATTCATTATAAATAAACCGGAGGATGGATAACGGGTAGTGGTGGTGATGTTCACTGATCGAATTGCTGACTGATCTCCTGAAGAAAGAAGAGCCCGAAATGCATCCTATCTCAATGTAAGAACTATTTAATCCTAACAATTCTTTTGTGTATTATCCCCGATGACATATATTTGCTATTGTGTTTTATATGAATAAATGTTACTTGGTTTATCTGGTGTTTTGATGATTTTGGTTGAACAGAAAGTACAGACCGAGATGAATCATTGAGCCCTAAGCTCACGAATAATTACCGGGAGCAAGCCCCGTTTCCGACAATATTCAATATTGATAGTTATTCAAAAGATTCACCAGATAATAGACCTGGAAATAATGATATGGAAAATCAACAAAATTAAAGTAGAATTGGATGAACTGAATTGTTTAACTCAGTAGAGTTCTATTTCATTACTAGACTAAATCGCTATTCAATCCATAGCGATGTTTGTACAGTACCTTGAAGTACTACCTTCCAAGCTCAAGTGTTTTCGTATAAATGAAATTATATAAAATTTATTTTATCCATAACAAAACAATATTTTGTTCAATAAGAAAGAATAACATCCTAATCCTATTGAAGGTACTAATCTCAGACTTTTTGTTTCGTATAACATTTTTGTTCAGGAGTCAATACGCTCAGAATTCGCGCAAAATCCTCACAAACGTCCTATTAATCCACGGTTATTCCGCAGCGATGAACATGCTCACAAATGGAGTAATCAGTCTAGCTTAACCTCACCAAACAAAACAGTATCCACACTTCAAATACTTACCTACCCTCTAAATAAAACAAATCTGAACAATATTCAAAACTATGTAGATCATAAAAACGGATCGAAAAAACAAATTTAAATAAAAGGACAAAAGTTTCAACTAATTTTAAAGAAATCCAAGAGCCTATGCACAATCGACCTTATGATATTCAAAATGGCTACGCTTTGCTGCTTTGAAGTTGAAAAATTTCAATTTCTAATGGTCGCTGCTCGAGAAGTGAAATTTGTCAAAAGCTACTGTACTTGCAGTAGTTAAGGGCCATGAAAATACACCTATAGAATATTCAAAATTTTGGAAACGCCTTATATAATAACAATATAATAACTTTATTCACTACAATATTCAAATACAATGATGAGTACAAAGTGGAAGTGAATAAGGAACCTTTGCGATAAGTGCAAGCACTTGTTTCGCGATGAAAAATATAAAATGTTATAAAACTATAAGATAAAAAATGTTAAACGTGAAATGTAAGAGTTGGATTAAGTGTATGTAATTATGTAAGATGTGGAACATATAATGTAAAATATAGGACGAAAGAGTTTGAACCAGAATAAACGTAGATAATAACAATACAAATATATGAGCGATGAAAAATATAAAATGTGATAAAACTATAAGATAAAAAATGTTAAACGTGAAATGTAAGTGTTGGATTAAGTGTATGTAATTATGTAAGATGTGGAACATATAATGTAAAATACAGGACGAAAGAATTTGAACCATGAACGATGAACAATAATATAGTGCATTACAATGAAAATGACAATGAACATCATACGATATGATACAGTGTGTATAACAATATAAATGAAGGAAGGTAATGAAAATGATAACAAATAATAACAACAACAAGAGTATACGAAACATGTCTAGTTTATGTGTTTATGTATTTATATATACGATAGGTATGCTATTTAAAAAAAGAATCAATTGGGACAATGCATTTCTAGCTGGAATTTAAATTTGAATTCAGGAATTTCGAATTTATGAGTTAAGATCTCACATCACTCACTCGAATATTCGTAGCAGCTCGCTTCTTCGACTTTGAAGGATGTGCTTCTTCAATGCTCCTCTGAAGCTGTTGATATTTACTATAGATTTTATTATGTCAGGTATGCTATTGTATAATTTGTCAGATAGACGTCAGGTCAATTGACACCATTATGAGATGCCAGTCATCTAGTATCTTAACCCCCAAGTGGAATAAAATAAACGCCATCAGCGCCTCCGTTGGTTGCTGACCCTAAGCTTCCAAAATTTACGGCTGTAACATTTCTGAATCAATTTCTGTGTTCTGTGCATACAAGCTTGGGGCAACACGGAAAAGTGATCAATATTCCGTCATAAAAAATGAATGATTGAGCTGTGACTGCCCACCGTGGCTATCTAAATAGCCCCAATTAAGTACATTGCATTTCAACTTCATCACTGGTGGGAATGAGGCCTGATTAAGACTAATGGTGTGCCGCAATAATAAAATGGATATGTAGGAATCCAGAATAATAAAGATAGTTCATAGCCGTATAGCGATCGAGTAGAATAAGAATATGCCGGATAGCGATCTCATCCGCATCTCGAGATGCAACAACCTTCGCAGACGATTCGACACTATCGGGGTGATTTAAATTACACGACAATACAATCTCTCCACGGTCGGTCGACGCCTCTAGAATTTTACCAGTGATAAATAGATGTTACCCTATTTCCGACATTTGTAGCTTCGCCCGGGGAGTGAGAACCGATACCGGCCTCCTTGTGGGCGGTTTGCCGAGAAACGATATCGACTAATTGTACACTATTATTGCCTACCTGCATCATTACCTACGCTTGATTACCACTTGCGAGATTTAAACGCATGTTTGTTTAAATATAATTGCTCGCCTCTTCTCAATACACACCACAATTAAAAATGCGAGCGTTATTGATGTTTAGTCCATCTGTTTAGTGGTTCGGAGCATGCGAATGGTCGGACGATCAGCAGGAGTCTTGCAGAAAGCTTTACTCGTGCTAAATATTTTTTTCGAGTTGTTACAGACGCTGGCGATAGAAAATGGATGGTGTATTACTTCAGTTATATTTATCTACCCTTCTACACCTTTTCCAATTGTAGTTCAAAAAGCGTCAAGTTGATTTCAAAAAATATCAAGTGTATTTCAAATTAGTCAATTTAATTTCAAAAAGCATCCGATGTTTTTCAAAATTATCAATTCAATTCTAAAATGCGTCAATTGTATTTCAAATTAGTCAATTTAATTTCAAAAAGCATCAAATGTATTTCAAAATTATCAATTGAATTTCAAAATGCGTCAATTGTATCCATCATTTCAATTTCAAATGTAATCATTTTTATTTCAAAATCAGTCATCAACAATGTAATATGTGATATATGCTTATATAAGTTATCGTCCAACAGGCATATCTTCCAACGCTAAAGCCGGTCCGTTAAACGTCGACGAGTGTTGTACCGCACGAGCGCAATCACCTCCTGCAATCGTATTTTTGGCTTGGTCTACAATATTTTCCAAGTAAACCAATCTTTGTTCCATTACTCCAGGAGCAGCTACATCTGGAATTCTCATGGTATTCTTCACAAAGGTTTTTATCTTGGACCAAATTGTCTCTATCGGGTTTAACATTGGAGAGTAAGGTGCTAATTTCAAGAGAGTAACTGCAGTGCCATTTAAGGCCGTTGCCAACCTAGCATGACATGGAGCATTATCGCAAACTATCACTAAATCAACAAGTTGATTTCCCCCGTTCTCCCATTGTTGCATGAGTTGTAGAATCCACTCAGCAGCACCTGCATTAAAAGAGCCACGACGGCGGTCCATTGCAACGATGCCTGCTGCCGACATGCCTCCAATTAAATGAATATTTGGCCCCCTTGCGGCTGGAAGCAATTGTACTGCTCTATTACCAACCCGAGAGCGACCTCTACAACGACAACAAAATAAATTGAAGTTTGTTTCATCAATCCATACTATTTGTTTGCCCTGTTGGATGTAGCCATTGAGAGTACGAACATAATGTGCCCTCAACATTTTATTCTCATTGCTATTCATTGTAACAGGCTGCTTATGTACTTGTTTCAAAGTGAAAAGTCTACCCTCTAAGTAGTTACCCAAAGTGGAAAGGCAGATTCTCACATTGAACTCTCCTGACACTTTTTCTCTCAAACTTTTTAATGTCTGCGAACAATCTCCTTCGACCCATTCAATGATTCTGTCTACCTGCTGTTCCGAAAGAATCCTTGGTTTCTTTCCTCCTTTTTGGAACATGTGGTCCCGACCTGATTTTATCCTTTCGTAGGCCGTGTGGAAATTAATATTTAATGTTGATGCCAATCTGACCCAATCCTCACCTTTATTTGCACAAGCAACAATTCTCTTCCTATCTGGATCTAAGTGCTTCTTGTAAATCTTTCTAACATATGGTTCGTTACCCTCCAGGACGACCCTACATAAAGGGCATTTTGCATCCGCTGTGTTGATAATTACTTCTGAACAAGTTACGTGAAAAAAGTAATTGCAAGGAAGAACTTTCAGCACGTTACCTCTCAACATTGAGAATCGGCAGATAGCACAATTGTCTTTCAAATTCATTCTCTCGAAGTCTCGAATTAAATAATTACAGGTATCAATAAATGATGTCGCAATGACAGGAACCATAAGCGTTTCGATAACACAGGGAGAATGAAAATATCAATTAACACCCATCTAACATCTGCCCGTGCTTTTTCAGTTTTGAAATTCAAATGATGCATTATGAAATACATTTGATATTTTTTGAAATACAAATGACTATATTGGAATTTGAAGTGTTACTTTTTGGAATTGAATTGATAATTTTCAAATACAATTGATGCTTTTTGAAATCCAAATAACTAATTTGATACAATTGACGCATTTTGAAATTGAATTGATAATTTTGAAATACATCTGATGCTTTTTGAAATTGAATCGACTAATTTGAAATACAATTGATACTTTTTGAAATTCAAATGACTATTTGGAAATACAATTGACCGTTTTCGAACTAGAATTGGAAAAGGTGTAGAAGTACTTTTTCAATTTCTCATTCGTCAATGTATTCGAATAACCATTTTACTGGATTTTCTAGTACCATCTTGGATAGTTTTTCAGTTGATATTACCATAATGACAGAAATGTCTGTCTGATTTTGCTCCCATCAGTCGGCGCTAGTGAATTTGGAAGTCAAACCGTAGAACTCTGTGAATTTTATCAGTGGTATGGGTCAAATAAACATGACGAACCAGCAAAAACTGTTTTTTTATTTTCTTCTACTTAGAAAAAGAATAATTCAAAAAGATAGTGGTTGAAACCGTTAAAACAATTAACAAATACAAATATAATCGATTTCATCTTATTACTTCAAGCTTTTTCAATCCTTGTCTGATATCCCAGTTGAGGTCGGCATCACCTAGAAGATGGCAAATGAGACTTTGCCGAAACGTTGTGACAATTGTCCTTCAGAGGATCAAAAACACAAAACACGGAATGAAACCCGAGAAAACGACTGACCATACTTTGTCCGTGAAAATCTTCTGGAACTTCCGGTTGAACCGCGTCTGGAATTGTTCTTCTGTCGACGTTTCGGCTCCCACTTTGGAGCCATTCTCAAGACTTCTTGAGTTGGTGTCGAGGCCTGAGCCTCCTTATCCCCCAGCTCTCATCTTGAAAATCTTCACTTTGTCAAGACTTGAGAATGGCTCCAAATATATATATATATATTGAACATTGAACTAGTGAATAGTGGGGAATGCAGCAATGTCACAAAAGAAAGACTCTTTCAAGTTGATCCAAGCTTTCGGAACTTTTTATTCCATCATCAGGGAACTACAATTAGATTACATTTATGTGAAAGATGTTACAATCAGTTTTATTATCATACACTTAGGTGAGGTTATATGACACGATGTTCAAAAGTAATCATTGATGGAGTGCTCATGGAATGAAGTTGTATTATAAAACCGGGTTAGTAAATGATGTACACAGATGCACATTTACAAAATACACGTTAAAATTAATATTAAAACTCGTCACTCTGTGTAGACCATGCGGTCAGTCTTAGAATGTCAAGTTAATGTCTTCATGACAAGACCACATGGTCTACACAGAGTGACGAGTTTTAATATCAATTTTAACGTGTATTTTGTAAATGTGCATCTGTGTACATCATTTACTAACCCGGTTTTATAATACAACTTCATTCCATGAGCACTCCATCAATGATTACTTTTGAACATCGTGTCATATAACCTCACCTAAGTGTAAGTATGATAATAAAACCAATTGTAACATCTTTCACATAAATGTAATCTAATTGTAGTTCCCTGATGATGGAATAAACAAAGTTCCGAAAGCTTGGATCAACTTAAAAGAGTCTTTCTATTGTGACATGGCATTCCCCACTATTCACTAGTTTAATCCCTAACTAGTCAGCAACGAATACCCTCTTCTATATATAAATATATATATATATATATATATATATATATATATATATATATATATATATATATATATATATATATAACGAGAAATTGCTGACTAATTGGACTTGTTCTATCCAAAAAGAACCGTTTTTCAATAGACGCAGCAACTTTTCGGGGTAGATTGAAAATCTGCCCTTCTACACTTGTATAGATTCCAATATGAATTCTTATTCTTTCAGATTGTGGTAGGTTAGAAACCCAGAAAACTACGTAACAAATATTGATCCACCACAAAATAATGACCTTCAAACAGTACCTTGACAATATTTTCGAGAAAAATATAACGGAACCAGTTATATTTTTCAGCCAACAAATTGTAGTGTTAAGCAAAATTTCCTTTTTCTGAAACAACACAAGATATTTTATAAATGATTGATGGAACATTAAGGAAATCAGTCTTGAAAATAATTGAGAGTTCGGTGTACCTACATTGAGAATGATTTCTTAAACAAATTGAACAAAAAAAATTAAAAAGACGAAAAGGTTAAAGGGACTTTAATCGGAGTCACATTGATGTGTAGAAAAATGGGTACAATACAACAACATCAGTGTTTTTATATAACATCGACTGAGATAATATCATTCATTTCAAACATTTTGATTCATATCGAAATTTGCAACTCTCCTTACAACGTCTTTGTGACCAATATTCTACCTGCCTATTGCATTTTATGCGATGAAACAATAACTCTCGAGTAACGATAGACAGATAATGAAGTGAACTGTCCACTGCAGAACCTTGTTCCTGTTTTTTAAACGAGATGGCCTACTAACGCGAGTTTAACAATCATGTTTGGTATGTGGTTGAAACTGTCGGAATTGTATCTTTCCCATGACCCTGAATAATGCGGTTGCTGATGGTTTTTTGTCGATTCGAAAACAAGTTGTTTCAAATTTCTCATGTACATGGAAGTGAAGCAACATCATCACTCAAGAATGAATTACCTTTCAATTGAATATGGTGGTAGTCCAACCCCACGATGAATTGAATTTGATACCCAAGAACTAAAACTATGAGGAATGAATATGAACAATCATTCATTGGAACAATCCATTTTCCATATCCTCAATTTTTAATGAAATACCTATACTTCACTTACATATGAATTCGTGTCGATTGAATCTTTGAAGATTATGAGTCCTGACCGAAAGCTCACTTTTTGTAAATTAGTTTCTTTTGGTTCTTGTTCGTTCTGTTGAAAAATTTCACTTGAGGAAAATAAGTTAGGCCATTAACTGGAATCAAAATGGTGGGATGAAAAAACTGTACTCATCAGATTAATCACGATGGAACTGCCAATAATGCAACGAGTGTCATTTCAAAAGAGAATGCATAAACGAAGATCCAGAAAAAAAAATCAATTTCTACATAACACCTGAACGAGCAGGACACATCTATAGAGAGCGGTGAGTGACATAATCATCAGTAGTATCGGATCAATTTGTCCAGGACGGTATGGACAGATATTTGTTGGGAATGACTTCAAAATGGTAGTCCAAAGGGCGAAAAACTGACAGTTGCTAGCACCCAGTAGTATGAGCAGGTACATTTTTGGTAATGCAAACTCTTTTGTTGGCAAAACGTATATATATATATATATATATATATATACAAAAAGGAAGTTCTTGGGTAAAGCAGCAAGAAAAACGTGTACTCTTTCAACACTATATTTCCTTTGATATTTCGACAGTGAATACTGTCATCTTCAGGAAAGCTACAAATGGTTAATGAAATTGTTTATCAAATATGAAACGAGAAAAAACAGTGCTACTTACTGTGTTATTGAGAATGGTTGCTAATGTTGGAAAATGAATGAATGATTTGCGAATGAATTGTCAGATTTAACATTCTGTACATGGTAATGTCAATTATTTAAATTATGTGAGATAAAATATGAATAAAATTTTCTAGTAAGAGTTATTTAAAACAGTTCAGAATTGAAAACGTGGTTTGAAAATTCTAAGGTCAGGAAACAGACAAATGACATGACAATTGAAAGGTTTGATCTATGACTAATGACAAATGAGATTTTTGGTTTTGGTCGCTGCTTCTAAAGACATCAGCCAACTTACTATGTTCAAAAGAGAGAGTTATTAATTATGGAAGTATTAAAGTTATTTGAATTATTATTTTTATCAATCTGAAGTAAAAAATAGTAAATTTCACTCAAATGATTGAGTTCTGTTCTCTTATTGAGGCAATGATCAGTGTTGGTGATGAAGGTCATCTCCATGAACAGCCTCTTGGTCAAGTTGCATTCCTTAGTAAGAATTTTAATGTTATTGTAATTCATGTTATGTCCTGTTTTATTTACGTGTTCCCCCAAAGCACAACGTTCTGGATGAAGTCTGGAGTCACTTTTATGTGATGTTATTCTATCTTTTAAATTTCTTGAAGTTTGACCAATATAAATTTTGTTACAATTCGAACATGGAATGTGGTAGACTACTTGTGATTGTGACAGCAAGGGAGTTTTGTCTTTAAGTTTACTGAAAATTGAATTTATAGTAAGAACTGTTTTATTTGCAATTTTTTTGTGTGGAAAAATTCTAAAGACTTTTGCAAGTCTGGAAGATATGTCAGTAATATATGGTAATGAAGTGAAAGAACATGGGATTGGGGTCACATCTGCCCCACTGACAGTATTATTGGAAGAATTATGTGTTATATTATTTATGTTAATTGAATTATGGTTATCAATGGTTGAAGTACTGAAGATGATCTTTTTTAATAGTGCAGGAGGATAAGAATTGTTTATGAATAAATTATATAAAATTTTGAGGTTTTTTTTCATGGAAATTTGAATCAGAAATACAGAGTATCCTATGCTTCATCTGTTTGACCAAGTTTACTTTCATAGACTGTTTATGGTATGAGTGATAGTTCATATATCTTCCACTGCTTATAGGTTTTCTATACCAGTCGATGATTACTTCATTATCCTCAGTACGGTGAAACTTTGTGTCTAGGAAGGGAACGCTATGTTCCTCGTCCTCACATTTTATTGTAAACTGTATAAATGGATCATAACTATTGAAGACATCTAACACTTCCGTAGTTCCGTCATATGGGAGAGCTATAATTAAGTCATCCACATATTTTTTGATGAAAAATAAATTAAAAGGTGAAACCTGCAAGACCATGTCCAGTATATCATCCATGACATAACTCGCTAAGATGGGACTAATTTTAGCTCCCATGGGTGTTCCAAAATTTTGTTTATAGAAATTATTACTAAAGGAGAAATATGTATTAATAAATAAAAAGGTTATTAATTCAATGAAGCTATCTTTGGTAATACTGCAATGATTGCAGATGCGACTCCATCTCTTATCGATGGCTCTTAGACAAGCCTTTAAGTATACGTTACTGAAGAGGGACACAACGTCCAAACTCGCCAGAACATAGTCCTCAGGAAGTTTCATTTTGTTAAAAAGTTTTGTGACTTCAAAAGAGTCTTTAATATAATAAATCGTTATCATAATCATATGATTTAGTCAGTATGTCTGTCAAGAATGATGCTAACATTTCTGTGGAAGATGTATGTGTTTTATATATACGACATGTATCCAATTTGATGCTTTGTCAACAAGATGCAATCTTCAGACAATAAAACCTTTTAACATTTTCTCTCATGATTTGAGTTAAACGAGACGTTGCTGACTATTTGGACTTGTTCTATCCAGGAAGAACTGTTTTTCAATAGACGCAGCAACTTTTCGGGGTAGATTTAAAATCTGCCATTACTTGTGTACATTCCAATATTTATTCTAATTTTTTCAGATTGTTCAAGGTTACAAACCCAGAAAACTACGGAACACACATTGTATTCTTTGTGGACGTTCCAGTGACGTTACAAATTTCGATCTATAGGCGCGCGGGCCGGGGGAGGAAGATTATTTTTGATTAAACATATATTCAATTGTTGCATTTGAATATTTTCACAATAGAATATATGGATATGTGAAATCAAAAGTGTTCTGGGGGTGTTACCCCTGTTACAAACGTGCCTGGGACGCCTTTGTTTGCAGTCTGTCTGAGGGAAAGTGATCTCGTAACTCTGCTTCATAATCGATCGCTGTTCAGGTAATTATATTTTAAGAGTTGAGTTTATTAAATTACCACAGTTAGCGGATAATCATGATAGATAATAGCCATTATGTATGAGAGGTTGTATGAGGACTCCGGGTCAATTTCAACGTTTATAACAGATTACACTTTGCTGTAATACATCAAAAATGAATTTCCATTAAAGATTATCGCCACCACTGACATGTGGTTGAAGTTATCGTCATTATGTTATTAATCTTCCGATTGCCTTGTTTCGCTTTTCCCTGCAAAGTGAGTGAAGGTTGAGGGGTACCATTAAATCACCTTTCGATATATCTTCATTTCTGTGCTATGCATTTTTTCGTCCCACAAACGTGTATCGGGTCTCAATATAAATACACATCCCACAAGAATTATCCTTTCACTAATACCTAACGATGTCTAGGCACTAGGCAGATATACGAGTTGAAATTTATTTACTTTCCGCATTAGTGCGAAAATTACTTCACAGTAGTAATGTATATACTATTGTACAACAAGAGTGGATATGGGCAATATCCATTCTAGTTGTACGGTTGATTTTTTCTTCAACCAGGTAAACATTTCACCACTCACAATTTTAGATACACAGTATTCTTTTCATATTTATTAAAGATTCAAAAGAAATGAACTCAATTAAATTCAATATTGAACGATATTGAAGAAAAGACAAAAAAATCGTTTTTGGTGAGATACGAATCCACGTCTTCAAAGATCGTCTCAGAGAGTTGATGCTCTTTCTACTGTGCCACTTGGACTATATAATTTCAGTTAATAATTGATGTGAATACTAGATGTAACTGCTTCGATTCCACAAAAAAACATCAATTGTGACAATTCAAACTTGACTCAATGAAACAGAGAATATTTCAAATATAAGCACATTTATTTGTACTCGAATGAAACTACTTGGATTTCGTGTTTGTAGGTAGACAGATCAATTGGGACGTTTCTACAAGGTTGTCCTTGGTATCCAACTATTTAATTTTTTTTAGATTGGTGGAATTTATATTCTACATTGTGTGGATATGAAACCGTATCCATTCAGTTGATTGGAATCGCCTACGTATCCGGTAAGTAAACTACATATTTACGGGTGGGAGTATAAAATAGTATATTACTTTATGAGGCGGAGAAGCATGACTTTTCTTGACGCGCCTGATATTACGTGCCGAACAGAGTGAGGCGCGTAATAGAGGGCAAGTCAAGAAAAGTCGCTTCTTTGCCGAATAAAGTATACTATTTTTTCTTCAAACGTAGCAATTTTCAACCATAAATAGTACAATTCATACGCTATTTTTACTCGAAATTAACTATGACAACTATCAAAGTCGTCTAGATGTTAGAAATTAAAATAATTAAGTCGTCGGTGGGATTTGCGTCTCCCTGGTTACAGTTGTTTGACCGTTATTTTATGTTATTAAAGACAGCTTATTGTTGTTGCAACCGCAAGCGCAAATTTAGTGCGAAAATGGAAAATCTAAACGAAATTGAGTCCCCGGCTAATGATGCAGTAGCACGTTTGGGGCCCTCCAAGTCCGGAATAAAGTATCGGTTAGCGTACAAGCACTTCCAAGAGTGGTGCGATACAAGAGGAGTACGGCAAGTTACCGAAGACGTTTTACTGGCATATTTTAATATAATGGAAAATGAAAATAAATGGAAATCTTCTACAATGTGGTCACGATACTCTATGATAAAATCCGAGTTAGTTATTAGAAAAAATGTGGATACAAGCAAATTTTTAAAGTTACGTGCCTTTCTGAAAAAGACAAGCGAAGAATATACTGAAAAGAAGTCTAAAGTTTTCACTAAAGACGAGTTTGATAAATTTTTGGTTGAAGCGCCAGATAAGTTGTATTTAGGATTAAAGGTGGAAAAATTATATTGCAAAGCATGTAGTATACTCTACTAAATTATAAAAATATTTCAGATTGTTTTGTTAATTGGGGTTACCGGCGCCTGTCGATGCGACGAATTGGTAAAAATGAAGACTGTGGACATTGAGGATGCCAAAATGGAAAGTGTTACCGAAGCGTCATGGGAATACATTCGATCAGCGCAGTAGCCCAAAAAGTAGCTAGTTATTTAAATTTAAACGATGCAAGCGCATACACGGGTCACTGTTCACGACGAACTTCAGCAACACTTTTAATTGATGGAGGCGGTAATCTAGAATGTCTCAAACGACATGGGGGCTGGAAATCAAGCACGGTTGCCGAAGGATATATAGAGGATTCAATAAGAAATAAGAACGATAATGCTCAAAAAATTTTAAACCCTCATGATTCGCCAACATCGGGAATGATTGCTGAAAGTTGTACTCGACCATCAGTATCATCAACAATTACCAATGCGTATCAAGAGTCGGGAACATTTTTGCACGGTTTCAATTTTGAAAATGCTTCATTAACTAATTGTACTTTTAATATTACTATAAATAAAAATGATGTTTAATTGTTGTTAATGACATTTGTTTTGTTGCTTTGTGACATGTTTCATATTGTTGCCATGACAACATTTTTCCCTCCGCCGTAAAGAAATGGGAAAAAAAACTGCTGCCGGCGGAGACATCAAACTTTGACAGGATCAAGTTAGATAAGTAATGTCATCATTTTTTGACGTTTGAAGAAAAAATATATTTCTCTGTACATGGTTAACATAAGGCACGGTATAGAAAATAACAAACGTCATGTACAGGTAAATATCTACCTAGCAAAGATAATTCGAGTATCTTCCTATTTACTTGAACATCAACAAGTTTTGTATTGAATTTAACTCTTTTTGTTCAATTGAAATGAATGAATCGAAGACTATTGTATAAAGTGTATAATTTTGAATATTCTTATTACAAAGCGCTTCCGACTTTCGTCATCTTATCATAATGTTGATGAGAAACAAAAAATTAGGTAAATAACATTTAGATTGCTCGGTGAAAGAGATAGTGTAACTTGAAGCATTCTGATATAAGGATTTTGGCAGATCTGGTAATGATAAAAGTTGATTTCGAACCTTTTTAGCTTTTATATGTGAATGTAGATTAATCTGAAGTACATACTTAATTTATTGAACGCATTCTCAGTTTATGAAAACTCACTTAAACGGAACTGTTATTTTAAGTGAACTTATTACAAAATCAACAAAAATCGAAATTTCACCAATGTTAAAAACATTTTGGAATAACCAAGCAGAGTTCAAGTTTTTTTCGTCGATTGAAGTAGTCTATTAGAATTGTTCCCTGTGCAAGTCTATTAAAAGCTGCCCAGCCTTCCATGTTTCAATTTGTCATCATCTACATTATAACACAGTCGATTCGAAATCTAGACGGATTGAAAAAACACATTACGATGTGAGCTATATCCTTACAAGAGCCAGTAAAGTTCATCACCTCATATCCCGTCATTAAAATTATACTTTAGAAACATTCAGTAGTGTTATGGAAGAAAAAAGTTAATAGAAGTGTTGACTTCGAGCAATAAAGTTTCCTTTTGAAGAGTTAGCCAAGCGAATCATTATGAGCAAGACAAACAAGGACACTTTGAATTTCAACATTATATAAATTTTTTTGCATCCGCCGAATCCCTCAAAAGGAATCCGTGAAAATGTTCGTAGATGGAATCGTATGTGAAGAGTATATGAAATAATAAATTAGTTTATTATACGTTCTTTGAGCATGAAGCCATTTCGAGTCGAATATGAAAGAATATTATTGGGATGAATGAGTGAGAGTGTCTCTTTTTCTATCTCATTTACCTCCTCCTTTCATATAATGCCGGAAGCTCAACTTCCGGCACACAACTATGACACCCGTCAAAAAGACTTATATATTGCTCCATTGATGTTGAAAACCACCACACAAAAATCATACATGTACTTGGCACCAACATTTTATAATAGAATTCCTGTCTCAATTAGAGTAATACAGCCAATGAACCGCTTCAAAAAATCTCTAAGAAAATTCATTTTAAAGGATTTTGAAATCTGATCCAACATCTATAATGGAACATCCATATTCTCTTTAAGGAGAGAAATAAAAATTCAAATCCATGCATCAGCAAAACACTTCGTACCAGTTCCAATTTTTTCAAAATTTTGTTTTCTCGTCCTTTTACTCTTTTACTCGAATATAATATGACCAGCTCTACAAAAATTGTGATGACTCACCTCGTGTGAATTGAAATTCAAACCTCTTGTTTTCCTCAATTAGGTAATTTACTATATAAACATGTTTTTATTTATTTTTATTATTAATGTATCTATGTCTCTATATTATGTGTTTTTATGCGAGTGTAAGTAAGTGTATGTGTTTTCCATGTTTTATATGTGTAGACAAAATATTTAATTTGTATATGTAGACATTTTTACTCATATTTTTTACTATATACTCTTGTATTGATTTTATTCCTTCTCGAAACAAGTGTTATACACTTATCGAGTATTCATTTATTCACAAACAAATTTCACTAATACCAAACCTTATGTTACTTTCCGTTTTCTGCGAATAAATGTATTATTATTATTATTATTATTATTATTAATGTATATTTCTACTTCATTTGCTTATGGTCTAATGTTATTTTTGTATTTTCTGAGTTTTCAACCTACCTCAATCTGAAAAAATGTACATCAAGAACATACAGAAAGGTGACAAAATAGTTGAGGCTTTCGCGGCCGAGGTTTTCAGTATCACTACTTTTATTCGGGTTTGAAGGCCGTCGTCGACGCCGTCGTTCTTTGGAATTTCTTCCTGACGTTTCGCTGGCTCGAGTGGATAGCTTCTTCAGAGGCTCATTCATCTTGATATTCACTCCGATTACGTCATCGGAGTGAATTTCAAGATGAATGAGCCTCTGAAGAAGCTAGCCACTCGAGCCAGCGAAACGTCAGGAAGAAATTCCAAAAAACGACGGCCTTCAAATCCGAATGAAAGTAGTGATACTGAATACAGAAAGGTGGTTCTGAATTATCAGAACAGATATTTACTGCCTCTGGAAATCACACAGTAAAATGAAATGACACTAAAATGATGACAAGAGAGCAATGACAGGAAATGAAAATTGGAAGAATCTGCTTTCATCATTCTGTCTGAGGAAATTGTATTCCTAAGAGTTCACTTGATATAAGTCAGAACTGGCTACCCCTCTTGAACGACAAAATGCGATGTCAATCCCAAATATTTGACATATCGTCAATAAGGAATATGAAAGGAAAGTAATTTGTAGAATAAGTTCTGAGAGCGAAACTTTAATTACCGCAGCAATTTTTCAGGGTAAATCAGATGTCTATCCTTTCAAAACTTGTTTAGATTCCAATATTAATTCTTGACTTTTTCTGCTCAGCTTGAATACCCAAAATACTACGAAGAAAGGATTCATCCACCACAAAATAATATCTTTTGAACATTACTTATTAAGTTCAATTACCATCTAGGGCAGATGAGTATTAACGACTCATAGTCTAAAAAGAAATTCCGTCCTCGAGATTTTCCTTTCTCCTTCACCAAAACTTATGATTGAGGTATTAGATTTGGAAAGGCAACTGGGCAGATTTCGATGCAATTTCGATGAATTTGATTAATCGCAGACGAAAATTGCGAAAGTTGTAATATAAAGTATTGCAAATATACGAAATATTAGAAAAACAACCACAAAAAAGTCTGAAAAACTTCAACTCTACCATCGATATTGACATTCAAATTAGATGTGAAAAAAGGTTGAATATAATTGGGAAATCAAAAAATTTTGGTATTGTTTGGATACATAGATGAACGATTATCTGCCGCGAAGGAATTTACCGTCATTTGTTCTTTAGTTATGTTTTCGTTATGTGACGGATTTTCATAATTTGGAAATTCACATAAAGACCACAACACATATATAGGGTGTTTTAAAATTCAGTATCAAGATTTCAGGGGCGCATTTTTCAAGTCAAAATAGGGCTTTTATTTTCCATAAACATGTGTCCGCAAACGCTCCGTTACCGAACTTCAAAGCGTTAAGGTTTCAATATTGTTTTAGTTTTTTCTTCATAGCTCTTTCAGTTTTTGAGATATTAAGATCAAATTTGAAATATAGATTACTTTTTAGGGTTTACATCATCCAGTATGCCGGGTGATTGTAACAAACTACAGGAATATATGTTTTCAGGGGTCAAGCCCATTTTCGCCCCATAACGTTTTTTGTAGTGCGCCGCTGGTGGATTCTAAAATATGAAATGAATTTTTTGTTTTGTTTAAAATTTTTTTTGTCTCTTGTAATTTTCACGTATCTACGACCGTTATTGAGAAGAAAATTAAAGTCATTCTCTTGTAATTCGCTAGATTTATTAAATTTGTCGAAATAAACGAAATAATGAAAAAGTGACTGCTATTTTCAATTTTTCTTGTAGCTTGTTACAATCTCTCGGCATATTGGGTGATGTAAACCCTAAAACGTATTCTATATTTCAAATTTGATCTCAATATCTAAAAAACTGAAAGAGCAATGAAGAAAAAACAGAAAAAATCTTGAAACTTTAACGCTCTGTAGTTCGGTAACGAAGCGTTTGCGGACACATGTTTATGGAGAACAAAAGTCTTATTTTGACTTGGAAAATGCGCCCCTGAAATCTTGATACTGAATTTTGAAACACCCTGTATATTTCAAGTCGTACATCTCTATATTCGTTTCCTGACTGTATTGTTGAGAGGCTTGAGAACAGGTCCCCCCTAGAAAAATAATAAAAATTTATGATTCTCATAAAGAATCTGAAGCATGGAAAATCGAAGAACTCAGATTTGGTTATGGATTTTTTCTCTCTCCAAATATTTGAATATTCATATTCATTCGAATTCTAATCACGAAAACCTGCAACAACAAAATGTTCAACCCCTATTGTTAACCTCTGGTTTCCCAAAATTCCATTTTGGTCCCCCTGCTTTTTGCTATCTATACGTCAAAGTTGATAAAGACTTTTCAATATTCGAAAAAACATCTTTATGCAGATGATACCCAACTTCATTACAGCTTTCCTTCACAAGTGATAGATATCTTCTGTTTGCGTATAAATCAAGACCTCAAAGCCTTTACAGATTGAGCTTCGAAACACTGTCTGCACATCAACAACTTGAAATCCAATAAATAGGGGAGCCCAAGCGGGGATTTCGAGATCTATATATATATATATATATATATATATATCGCCCTTCATCGATAAATAATAATAATAATAATAATAATATCAGTTTATTTCAGAAAATGTATACAGGTTTAACAAGAAACATTGAAAACGTAGAATGAAATGACGTCACAGATAAATACAGAATAAAAATAAATGTATATAGAAAAGACATATAATCAAAATATATGATCTAAATAATCTTTCACATCGTACGGTTCAATATCTATTAGTATCTTTTTTATTGCTCTCTTGAATTTATGGATACCATGAAGGGTTTTAATTTCATCAGGTAATTTGTTGAAAAATTTTAGGCATGTATAGTGTGGATTATTTTCTGTTACTGTTAGCCTGTGAGTAGGATAATTGATATTTCTCGTTCTTGTTTCGTATTTATGTGGAATGTTGTTTGCCAGAAATGATTCTTTGTTTTTAAAAAAGAAAATCAAACAGTCATAAATATACATTGCCACGATTGTCATTAAATTATTGTCTCTGAAGCGACCTCTACATGATTCTCCATATGGCATGTTCAAAATAATTCTGTTAGCTCTTTTTTGAATAACAAATACCTGCAGAGGATTCGAGCTAATTCCTCAAAAAAGAATTCCATATTTTGTGACTGATTCGAAATTGGCTTGATAAATGATTTCCATTGACTTGGGATGTAGGTATCTATTCAGGGTTCTGATGGCAAACACAATTGTATTGAGTTTTGTACACAACTTTTCTATGTGTTCAGACCAGCTTAAAAACTCGTTGATATGAACACCCAAAAATTTTGTACTTTGAGATAATTGTGTGTTTAAGTTGTCCATTTTGATGGTCATAGGACATTCTAATTGAAGTTGTCTTGTACGAAACAGAATTGTGTTCGTTTTTGAATCATTTAGCAAGAGCCTATTACCTTGAAACCATTTTTTTTGTTTTGTTGAAAAGATCATTGGCATTCTGTATCATTTCAGGAAAATTTTCTCCGCCACATAAGAGGTTTGTGTCGTCTGCATAATTTGTTATGAATTGTTGTTATGAATAAATATTTCAATGCGTGCAGCTACTTGATGCCTATATTCCCCTCTCCACTTTTCTATTTCTCTCTCACTCACGATGCCATGACAGTTGTTCACACAGACTCGTTGGTGGCATGAAATTGTTCACAACGAATATCCAACGTTTTAAAATTCCAAATATTCAATAGCTCATAATTATTTTCTTACAAATTCAAGTATTCTACTGAAAAAAACATACACTTTTTTTATTCGCATGCTTTTTCCTGAGATTTTTAATTACCTAAGTTCAATGGTTTGAAAAATAAAAATGAAATTCAAATTGGCAGAATAGGCGAATCCCTCCAGATAATCGTCAGATTATGAGACTACAACGTCTAGGGCGTAAAGATGAACCATAATATATATCTTTATCTGACGCGATTGATATTTCAAAATGACGATTTTTTTTTCACATTGTAATAACGGCCGCGAGTCTGCGTTACATCCAAACCGTTAGATTATTATATAAGAGCTTTTTCTTAGGTTTTTTTTTTCATTTACAACCCTTACGTACGACCACCTCCACCATGGAAATAATCAGATTAACATACGTACATTTTTAAAAATATGTAGGACATAGATGATATTAATGTCTGACGCGCTCGAGTATGTCCATGCAACAGTTTTTTTTTATTTTTGAAAGTCTATAGCCGCTTTCCCCACCGATGAAAAGGTATACATTATCTAACATTTTTTTTTTATAATCTAAGCTCCGCAACCCAATAGGTCTCTATGACGCTCGAGTAAATCTCGATTTAGCATCGTGGGCTCTCCTACTATATCATCGCTTTGCTATAAACCATGCTCTCGATATAAAAATAAATGGGAGTTCTTGCAACTGTTCAAGAAGAAAAATTAAAGGAGTTTTTTCAAATTTATAATCTGAGATTTGTAAAGCATATCAATACACTCTCACAATGTGCATATTTCACGTTGAGAACTTTACATGGTCTAAGACATTTTCTTTCACTGAGATTGAGGGCGTTACGATGTGAGGCGAAGGTTCTCTCAAATTCCAAGTATGCTGATGTACTTTACGGCCCCCGTTTGACAATACAAAGGAAAAATCCAAATGGCATTTGACGGCGCCAAAGAATTTCTCACAAACTGCATAATATTGGCTGGTTTAATATGACCAATAGAAGAGTTCTTCATTCTGCAGTTCTTTTTCATAAGATGATCTCGTGTAAAACTTCCAATATTAACATAAAAAAATCACTCATCGAGCAGATGTTCACAATCCCAATGAGAGAAATAGAAGTTCATTAACACCTCCTAGTTTCAAGCTGGAACTTTTCAGGCGCAGCTATAGTCACAAAGTTTTTAATACTTCTTTTCCGGTATTCATCAGAAAGAGTGGGTTTCAGCGGTTCAATACTAATTTCAAAAAATATTCATTTGATTCCTATAATATTCTTCGATATTAGTTCATTATATTCATATGGTATAAGGGGTGTTGCCTATGATTGGATTCTGAGTTTCTTAACTGAGAGAAAACATTGAGTAAGTATAAAATACACAGGTGAATTGACTTCTGATACTCACATCTCCAAACATCTGAAAGTGTAGTTAGGTGTGCCTCAAGGATCTCTACTTGGTCCGATATTGTTTTTGCTTTATATTAATGAAATGGATAATTTTATCACTGATTCATTTATGACAATGTATGCCAATGATACATCTTTATTAGTGTCTGATAAAATTGATGAAGTACTGTTCGAAAAATGTGAAAGTGTTCTTGAATCAGTTATAAACTGGTGTGGAACGAACTCATTGTATATGAATGCTGATAAAACGCAGATTTCATAATCGTCAGAAACAATGTAGTGATTTACAGCTAGTGATACAAAATCAAACTTTTAGGAAATCAAATGTGGCCAAATTCTTGGGTATTACTCTAGACGAATGTCTGAGCTGGAAAAAACAGTGCTCCAGTATTATCAGTAAGCTAAATTCTTTATGTTACTTTATTTAGGAATATCAGAACTGTTCTAATTGAGCAACAATTATTGTCCTTTTATCACTCACAGGTTGCATCGGGACTGCGATATGGAATATGTTTGTGGGGTAATTCTGTGTTGGTTCCAGATATTTTCATTGTTCAGAAGAGGTGTATTAGAATAATAGCAGGAGTACAGAGTACGTTTTCTTGTAAAGATCTATTTGGAAAATTCGGAATTTTAACTCTTCCCTGCATGTATATTCATGAATTGGCAGTATATATTTTCAAAAACAAGACTAAATATTCCATTAATGGAAATCTTCATGATGTGAATACCCGACAGAGAAACGACTTTCGCGTCCCGTTTCGTGAATTTAAAGTTTCATCTGACTCACCTTCAGTTATGGGTCTGGCTGTCTATAATAATTTGCCGAAGTCTATTGAAGAAATGACTAACTTCAAAGTGTTCAGAGAACAGCTGAAAAAATATTTGTTACGTGAGTGTTTTTATGGCTTGAAGACGTTTTTCAATGTTTAATGTATAAGTATTTTACCTGTCATTTATTATTAATGTGTTTTACTTATGTGTTACACTTTTGTGTACCTATATATTCAATCATTTTTCGTAATGAAATGATGTGAACTATGTTCGATTGACAAGTCCTATACATGTTATATGTCTGAGGGAAAATAAATATTATCATTATTCAGAGTCATACTTTGAGAGAACTAGAGTCAATGAATTTCCTTAGAAAAAATACAGTGATTGTTGAGTTTAAGTGAAAGAACAATTAATAACCATTTATCGTTATAGAAATTGAACCTCGCCTTTTTGTTTTCAACATCATAATTTATGAAACTTTCCCTAGAGAACAATTACCCTAACACCAAACGCGCGTCGTGTGCAAAAATATCAGTTTGTGTTAGGGTAATTGATCTCTAGGAAAAGTTTCAACTTTCACACCAAAGGTTCCAAAACTCATCGTTTAATCATAATTTATATCTCCACCATTCATATTTAATTGAGAAACTGTTACATTTGTTAACATTAAAGACGTTTTTATTATTATTATAATCTCCAAAAATATTTTCCATAAAGTACATCTCATGTGTATTTCCCACACTAAACTATTTTTGGGATGAAAGTATTTGATGAAATCCAATTGATATATTAGTATTTCCTGGAATCATAAGATACTGCATCATAAGGCAATGAAATATTCAGGACATTCATGAACGATGTCAACGGCGCTGTTATCATAGACTTCTGAATGCACTCCATATCGAGACAGGCTATTCAGAGAGTATGTGAGACCAAACGCATTCTAGAGGTTTGTCGGATATGCGAACCCAAGAAATATTTCGCATAATGTATGTGCAGAATTTTCATTATGTCTGTTACGGCAATTCAGTGAGTTCTCGTTGCAGTTTCAGAGAGGGGACGGGTTGAATATTTCATATTTCCTGATTATCAAGTAGAGCCAAGAAAGTTTAAGAAAGTTTTAATGGTGAAATAGTGAAATATAATAATCATGTTACTTCTGATGAACATAACAGGAGTTTCACAATAAAAACTCTAGAAATGGTATGAACTTGAGGAAATTATAATTTTTATCCAACACAAGACAGTTATAACTGTTATTATTGGTGTGTCATTTTAGACGACCAAACTATCAAATAACACACTAGTGTGTTAATCCATACACACTAGTGAGTTATGGATTATAACTCAAGTTTATATTTAAAGTGCTGTTCTATTCATTCATTACTATTACGAACAGAATTCATATTGATATTGAAATTGAAGGAAAATGCAAACGTTTTATTCGAATTTGGAGTTATTGTGGAATTCGTTGGCTCATTGGAACCAGACGATTCCATTTCTGTACAGCTGCTGATAGTTCTGGAAGACGCCGACTCATTAGAAAATTGTATTTTTTCTGCAATTTGTATTTTGTTATGCACCGATTCTTCTAGACCTTCTAAGGCAGTGACCGGTGTAGAGCGCTGGTTCCTCCAATTTCAAAAACATTGCAATTCTTGAAGATATCTTTATCAACGTTTTCATTCCTACACATTGGCTGGAACACCTCCCAATTCTGTGAAAAAAAGCGGCTAGAACTGGAATTCTTTGGTCTCAAAGACATGTATTTTTTACATGAATTGTTCAGGAACTTCTATATTTCACATCGTTCTAATGTTTTGGACTTCTTTGGTTTTTATTCCAGTGATTTGCATTTCAGAAAGCTCGTTAGATTGCCATATTTTGAAATCTCGATTTTTTTTTAAAGGAGAAGAGTCGAGCGAAGCATCGAGTATTTGGTCCATAGCAACGATAGGTCTAAATTTTTTTGCAAATGAAAAAAAAAACTAGAACATTTCCATCGATACCTTTTATCTTTCGTGAATTCATCCAAGACTCAAATATTTTGAACTCCTTGTCGTAGGCATCTTGGGACTTGTCTGGCAAAATCTGCATCGCTGCTTCTTCTGCTTCTGTAAAAATATCCTCAGTAAACTAATTTTCATCAGTTTCTTCCATTTCATTCAATTTTTTTCTCTTCAGAAAAGATTCTTTTTTCTTCAGCGAAAACTGACAAGCGTCAACATACTCGTATATTAAAACATTTGCTAACAATGTATCATGACCGCGGCAACCAACCAGTCTCTTTTGAGCAAAATGTAAAGAAGTCACTGTCAAGTTATTCTGACATGTATAGATTGCCCACACGCAAGTAGCCTTGATTTGATTACAAAACTTATCATTATCTCATAACAAAAACGATTTCTTCCACTTGTTGGAAAAAAAATTGTATGCCACTCGTGTGTTATGTTTGTTGTTGTGTGTTGTAAGTCACTTGAGAATGTATACCATAAATATTCTTCGCGTGACTTATTTTCAACATAACACACTAGTATCATAAATAACTATTAATGGTAGTGGCTTCAACTCATATTAGTGAGTTGACTTAGGATGATATCTAGTGATGCTGGTTTAAACTTCCATTGTTTGAACATTTTCACTCTTCTGAAACGTCGTGAGTGAATCAGTTTCAATAAGTTGAGTAGTTCAGACCTTGGAAGTTCGAACAAACCTAGGATTGGGTGAGTTCTGAAATCCATCGGTGAGTCATCAAGCCAGTACTTTCTATTGATGGATTAGAGATGTGACGCCCATCATGTTCTTAAATCCGTTACTGGTTCTATTGATCCCACGGACTGTGGAAATAATAGCGAAAAAATAGGGCGACTGACTTTATTTCGAATGTAGAAATATAGAGTGGAAATAAATTGTATAGAATAATAAAAAAAAAATCTCGGCATGAAAATCAACGAATAGAATAACGTAGAAGAAATATGTTGAATTTTGAAACAATCTCAGTGTTTTTAATAGTTTCTAACATGATATATAAGAATATCTGAAAAATTATGGAAGTGGAATAGCCATAGAATTTGGGAATAAAACATATGATCATTAATTATTGAAAAAAACTCACTTCATACTCAATTTATCTAGACACTTTTCGCAATACCTCCCGAATATTCACCAAAACAATATTTCCTCAAAATGCCAAAATACCTTACTACTGTTAATAGTCTCTTGTTCTAGTATTGACGTTTTTTCGCCTTTTTTTGACCTGTGAACTCATGGCATATTTCATTTCAGCAAGACTTTGCTTCCTCTTGAGGGTAGGTATCGATCATTTCCCATATCGATGGTTTCTTGCATGGAACTGACAAATTCACCCTTTATACTAACATTCCATTATTTAATTGATTTTTGGCATTTTGGATTTTACTCACTCGTAACAATTCCACAACAACTTTTCAAACGTTATTGCGTTATTTCGGGTATGTCTTCTCTGGCGATCCATGTAGCCTCGAAATACTCTTATAGAAATTGAGCGTTGGAAGATATTCAATCGAATTCACAGATAATATCGAAAGCTTTGATAATTGTTCAGGAACGAAAATGTTATTGTAGATGACATTTCAATTTCAACTGAAAATCTGCGTCTGTTTTGTATCGAGATTTTCGTCCTTGATGGGAAAACTTCTGAAATTTACGGAAACTATCTCGAAATCGGAATAGAAATCCAAGTTTCTGGCAATTACCTATACCGATCGATCTCACATGGTTTTCCCATGAGAGATTATCGCTCATCGTAATTCTCAGCATCGAGATACTTGAATTTGTTGGAATAGTTTTCCTAGCATTGAATTCCACCAAGTTCATGTTATACTTTGTTCAACCATCCTTTGCCGTTACGTCATACTTTGTCCAACTTTATCTCTCAATCATGAAATGTATGAGACGGAATCATGACGTCATTAACGTATGTCTAATGTAGATGTGAATTTTATTTGTCATTTTTGACAGTTCAGTTGTCATAGTTTGATTTGTTTAGTATTTCTGGTCATTTTCGCCTTTTTCAGTTAATTTTTCATTGTCAAAATGCCTTTCCGGTATAAAGAGAAAGAGCAAAGCTTAAATTTGAAGTTGATTGACTACTAAAGAGAAAGAGATGCTGGAGTGCCGCTTTTACCGTTAAATGCAGTCTACAACGTATGTATCTACCTATGTTATGCAAAATGTAAGTCTTTATTGATTTGATTTAATTCTATAGCATGTTGCTGATGCTCCAGAAATATCTATTAGAACTAATCGAATACTAGCTACCAGTGAAATGGAAACAGATAAAGACTACAAAATCAAAGTTCATACCGGACATGTTTCTGCTCGAGGATCATCGATTTATATCATACATCAATATGCAATAGGAACACCAGTGTATGCGATGTATTCTGCAGATAGGTACATACTAATAATTATTTTGAGGTTGAGTGTAGAATAATATTCAACTAATATAAGACAAACGTATAACAGCAGAATACGTCACCGATTATGACGTAACGGCAAAGGATGGTTGAACAAAGTATACCCTATTCTATTATTTTTACCAAGTCATCGTTAATTTTATTGACGCGAATGTTTTTTTGAATTTTTGTTTCTTGAGCTGGTATGGGGACTCTGGAAGAGAAACTGGTATTAAGAGTACTGTCATTCGCACTATGAACTAATCAAGATGTTTTCTCGAGCAAATCATTGATATGAAGCAGAAACAAAGTGGGCGCCAGAACTGAACCCTGTGGAACACCTGAATTTATTGGGAGACTGTGAGATGATACTCCATCAACACCCACATACAGAGACCTATCAGACAAAAAACCCTTCAACAAAGCACTCAATTGAAGAGTTATTCCATGAGACGGCAGTTTAGAAAGGAGATCCCGATTCCAAACTCGTTTCTCCGAATTTTTCCATTGATTGCTGCCAAATATGAGAAAAATAAGTTAATAAGTCACTAGTTGATCTTCGATGGCGAAATCCGTAATTTCGATCATTAATTATTCCTGATTTCTCTAGATATTTGATAGGCTTTATATTGATTGGTTATTTTGCATCCGGTTGCACGAAAGCTTCTTTCCTGACCTCTTGCTTCTCTTATTGAACAATTGGTAACAAATCTGGTGGTAAGTGACGAGTAAGTACATTTTCGAACGATGTGAATAAAACATATTTATTATTTACCGAAGGAAAGAAACAAGTCCGATCACCATACCCATAAATATGACACGAAACCATTTGTCGCTACCCATTCCATTTCAGATGAACATCCCGATATGCAATCAGAATCGCATTCCGAAGGAAATTTACTTTATTGTGTTTCCACCGACACTCTTGATTGTGGTCAACATATAAACGGTAAAATAGTCCGAATCATAAACTACAGCCACTTAGCAATTATTAAGCAGTTAGCATATGGTGATGTAAACGGAAGATAAACAATAGCACTCGTTTTCCGCGTACTTTATACAATTAAACGAGATGCAATTACAAAAGCTGTCTTTTCTCAGCTGTGATAAGCGGCTTTGGAAGTGGGTTTGAGAAGGTAGCCACACAAGACTGTGCGCTGAATGGGAAAAGCACGGCATGGAGGAAGTTTATATTGGGACGTGCGCTTGAGCTAATAATTCATTCTTACAATATGCGTGTGTTGGTGGTACTGGATGTTCGATATTCACCTGCGTATCTGATTATAATGAAGTGCAACGTGATATGGCCGGGGAATTTATAACGCTCGTCTCTTATATTTCCTGGGACATACGGGGTTTTCCGAATATGGTGCAGGAAGTATCGAGAATATCGTTTTCTCATATCGGGTGACATTGAAATTGGCACCGTTATTTCCACTCCCTGTTTTTGAAAGAAATAAAAGAGCTCGTCCGTAGGAATATTGATATCGATATAGAATATCGATATCATAGATATTCATTAAATTCTCCAAATAAATGCAGGTGTTCCACACGGTTCAGTTCTGGCGCCCACTTTGTTTTTGCTTCATATGAATAATTTGCTCGGGAAAACATCTTGTTCAGTACATAGTTTTGCGGACGACAGTACTCTTCAAACTAGTTTCTCCTCCAGAGTCCCCATACCAGCTCGAGAAACAAAAATTCAAAGAAACATTCACTTCAATAAAATTAACGACGACTTGTTGAAAATATTAGAATGGGGTAAAACGAACTTGGTGGAATTTAATGCTAAGAAATCCCTGGCATGTTTCTTCTCAAGAAAAGCCAATCTATCATCATCTAGTGATCAGATATCAGGAGTAACTATTCCTACAAAGTCAAGTATCTCGATGCTAGAAATTACGATCAGTGAAAATCTTTTATGAGAAAACCATGTGAGATCGATTGCTAAAGGTACTTCCCAGAAACTGGGATTTATACTTCGTGCGAAGAAATACTTCACTTCTCGTCAGCTTCTAATGATCTACAAGGCTTAGATAGGACCTGTCTTGGAATATAGTTCTCATGTGTGGAGTTCGGCACCGAAACATTCAATGAGGCTTCTCGATTCCATTCAGAAAAAGGCAATCCGCCTTGTTGGTGATTCTTCTCTCGCAGACTCGCTCACTTCATTGGGGCATCGTAGAAGGGTCGGAGACTTGTCCCTCTTCTATATATATTTTCACGATCGGTGGTCTTCTGAATTGTTGTCAATCGTTCCATCCTTGGCAATATCTATACGGATGACTCGACGAGTACAGAATTACTATCCTTTTGTTTCGAATTTGGAGACCTGTCGAACCTCTCTTGCTCAGGGATATTTTATAATAATAATAATAATAATAATAATAATAATAATAATAATAATAAGCATGCCGCCTTTTCCGCCCAAAATCTCAGGGATTATGTATCCCATCTTCGTGGCCGTGGCTATGTTCGTGCCCCACCGAGGCCGGTTGAGCAGGCGGTAGAAATACCGCCAGTGCGATTGGTGGAGGAGAGGGTGCGCCTGGAAGCACCGAGAACCCACAACATCGGGACCCGGAGGATGCTTCACAGAGTGAAGCCCCTCAGGCCAGAACAACTGGCCCTAGTGGATGCAGAGGTTCGTAGTGCGCTTACAGAAGAGGCCGACATCTGGCAGATCAACTGTGCCGTGTATGACGCAGTTCAGGCTCTTTCTGGGAGAGAGGGAGGTGACAGATCCTTCGATCCCTCTAGGAAGCATGAACAGCGCATACACAAGATGGAGGCTAAGATCAAGTCGGCGAGACAACACGCGTCTCGTATCCAATGTGTGATGGACTACTTAGCGGCTAATAGACCATTTACGCACGCAGTGCGGCAAATCGCTGCAAAACTGCGGAGATCCCATCACACATTGAATCGAGGAGTGCTGCTCACCATCAAGCAGCATTGCCTTGAGAGGATACGAATGCTGGTGACTGCAAAAAAGTCACTAGTGAGGCGGGCGAGGGCTTTCTCAGAGAACAAACAGTTCCGCGAGAAACCCTCTCGCCTATTCCAATTGCCTCCGCGTGTTGTGGATAATCCGCCGGCCGCTGATCGGGTGGAATCCTTCTGGAAAGGTATCTACGAGCATCCGCAACCACTCAACCGAGACACTCCAGCCCTGACGCAGTTTGAAGCTTTCTGTAGGAGGCTTCAACAGCCTGAGCCCGAAATACTGCGTCAACCGATAACCACGGATGAAGTTCGGAGAGCCCTTGAGGGTTCGAAGAACTTTGCTGCTCCAGGCCCTGATGGCCTCAATAACTATTGGTGGAAAAAGTTACCGAGCACCCACCACCATTTGGCCAGAATATTCAGTTCTTGGCTGAACGGAGAGCAGCTGATTCCGGAATGGTTTGTCGAGGGGCGAACCGTGCTAATCCCGAAGAACGGAGATTTGTCGGATCCTAAGAATTACAGACCGATAGCATGCTTGAATACGTGTTACAAGATGTTTACACGCATCTTGTATATGCGTACTCTCCAAGCAGTTGACCCGGTGTTCGAACGGATATATGAGCAAAAAGGGTCGAAGAGGGGTTCCGCGGGCTGTAAGGAGAACCTGCTGATCGATAGATGTATCACGCAGGACTCCGTGCAGTATAAGCGGAATCTTTCTATGGCCTGGATCGACTATCGCAAGGCATTCGATACAACATCACATGAGTTGTTGTTGTACTTACTCGAATGCCTTGCGGTACCCGATCAAATAGTGAGATGCATCGAACAACTGATGCCGCTCTGGAGGACTCGCTTCACCATAACATCAGGTGAAAGCAGGGTCCAAACAGAGCCGGTCATCATAAGAAGAGGTGTTTTTCAGGGAGATTCCCTCAGCCCTCTTCTCTTCTGCATCTCACTAATGCCATTATCCGTTGCGCTCAGGAAAACCCGGGGATATAACTGCGGCACCCCTGGAAACCGGAGGCATAAGGTCACCCATCTTTTCTATATGGATGACCTTAAGCTCTATGCTTCTGGAGAAAGGGACCTACAGCAGTCCCTCAGGGTGGTGCAGGAGTTCACGCATGCTGTCGGTATGGAATTCGGGATTGACAAATGTGCACTGGTTCATCTCAAAAGAGGACGATGCGAGGATTTCGCTGAGGATGCCCAACTCGTAGACGGAAGCATTCTACATCATTTGAATGCCGGAGAGACATACACCTATTTGGGTGTGGAACAACGCCACACCCAAGAGGTAGACTCGGTGAAAAATGCTCTCCGTGGCAAGTATAGGCAGAAACTACGGCAGATCTGGTCCTCAGAGCTGTCGGGCAAAAACAAAGTTTCTGCCACCAACATGCTTGCCATTCCGATTCTACTCTACTCCTTCGGAGTAGTCAAGTGGACTCAGGAAGAGTTGCGGCAACTTGACGTGAAGACTCGCAAAATGATGCATATGCACAGAAGCATGCATCCCAAATCGTCCGTTCCACGGTTATATCTCCTTCGACAACAAGGGGGCCGTGGACTTTTGAGTTTGGAGTGTCTTCACAACAGAATGGTACTGGATGGAGCCTGTAGAGTCATCAGGAGTTCGGATCCCCTACACTGCATGGTCCGAGATCATGAAAATGCAGGAATCGGAGCCTTTTTATTCAAGGCAGCAAGGCGCGCTGCTGATGAACTTGGTATAGTCTTCGACACCGAGCGGGTAAACCAACTCTCTGTCACCGAGTTGGAGCCCGCTCTGAGAAAAGCTCACATCAAGGCTGCAGAGAATGCTAAAATGCTGCAGCTGCATACAGACAAGCCCATGCATGGAGTCTTCTTTAAGAACATCGAGGGCCATGGCTTGTCTGTTAAGCTGACATTTGCCTTCCTCAGGTCAGGTGAGCTGAAGTCGGAGACTGAGGGGTTCATCATGGCGTGCCAAGACGGTGTCTTCAATACCCTTGTCTATCGGAGCCGCGTGATGGGTATAGAGGTCCCTGATACTAGATGCAGGGCCTGCCGACAGGCGCCCGAGACTTTGATGCATTTGCTGTCATCTTGTGCAGTTTATGCGGTCTCGGCCTATATCCATCGCCATAACGCGGCCTTACGAGTGCTGTACTATTTTCTTCGGCACTCGTATGAAATAGACAGGACACCGGTGCTGCCTTACGCTCCAGGGGATATTGAGTCCGTAGTGGAGAATGAAAGGTGTCGAATTTTTTGGAACTTTTCATTCCCCACCCTCAGGCAAATACAAGCCAATAAGCCTGATATAGTCCTCTTCGACCACCGAAGTAAGACGATATTCGTTATTGAGTTTTCGGCCCCTGCCGAAACGAATATCGTCCGAAAAGAGGAGGAAAAACGGACAAAGTACCAGGATTTACTTTACGAACTCCGCAGGCTCCACCCAGACTATTCTGTCAAGTTAGTGGTTCTGATTATAGGTGTTCTCGGTGGTTCCAGACCAACGCTACTCTCGGAGCTCAAGATCATACCGGCATGCCGTAATGCGGCAGAGATCTTGGCCGGCCGCATGCAGAAGGCCGTTATTCTCGGTTCGTTGCGTCTGCTCAGGACTCACGATTCTCGGAGCCAGTGACCACTTACCCCGCGGTGCGGGGAGTGGTCATTGGTTAATTTTACTAGCGCGTTCGCCCACTGGGTCGGAGCAGTGGGGAGTACGGACCCGACTAGGCTTGTTTAGACGACAATAATAATAATAATAATAATAATAATAATAAAGCAGGGGGGACTAAACAACATCTGAACAGTCTCTGGTGAGTAGCGCCACCACTTTCCTGAGCTTAGGATGCAAAATCGGACCGGCAGCTAATGCGCATCCGGGAGAGAAAAGCTTTTTCTCTCTGGTGCCGGCCGTGGGCCTGCTGGGCTAACCACCTTGCAGGCCCTCAACTCTGGTTCCTGTCACTAGAGGACAGGGCCCCCACAACCGACCCCATTCGGATAGGGGTCAAGGGCAAGGTGGAGGGGCCCAAACCGATGGACAGCCCAATGACGACTCTGGCAATGGACATGGACAACGTTTTGAGTGGACCGACGAACTGAGAGACGACCTGATGCGGTGCTACGAGAGTAGTGAGCCCGCCCGAAGGGGATACATGGCGAGAATGCATGCGCTGTGGTGCGTGGCACACCCGGAGCATGCCGCCTTTTCCGCCCAAAATCTCAGGGATTATGTATCCCATCTTCGTGGCCGTGGCTATGTACGTGCCCCACCGAGGCCGGTTGAGCAGGCGGTAGAAATACCGCCAGTGCGATTGGTGGAGGAGAGGGTGCGCCTGGAAGCACCGAGAACACAGAACATCGGGACCCGGAGGATGCTTCACAAAGTGAAGCCCCTCAGGCCAGAACAACTGGCCCGAGTGGATGCAGAGGTTCGTAGTGCCCTTACAGAAGAGGCCGACATCTGGCAGATCAACTGTGCCGTGTATGACTCTGTTCAGGCTCTTTCTGGGAGAGAAGGGGGTGACAGACCCTTCGACCCCTCCAGGAAGCATGAACAGCGCATACACAAGATGGAGGCTAAGATCAAGTCGGCGAGACAACACGCGTCTCGTATCCAATGTGTGATGGACTACTTAGCGGTTCAAAGACCATTTACGCACGCAGTGCGGCAAATCGCTGCAAAACTGCGCAGATCCCATCACACATTGAATCGAGGGGTGCTGCTCACCATCAAGCAGCATTGCCTCGAGAGGATACGAATGCTAGTGACTGCAAAAAAGTCACTAGTGAGGCGGGCGAGGGCTTTCTCAGAGAACAAACAGTTCCGCGAGAAACCCTCACGCCTATTCCAATCGCCTCCGCGTGTTGTGGATAATCCGCCGGCCGCTGATCGGGTGGAATCCTTCTGGAAAGGTATCTACGAGCATCCGCAACCACTCAACCGAGACACTCCAGCCCTGACGCAGTTTGAAGCTTTCTGTAGAAGGCTTCAACAGCCTGAGCCCGAAATACTGCGTCAACCGATAACCACGGATGAAGTTCGGAAAGCTCTTGAGGGTTCGAAGAACTTTGCTGCTCCAGGCCCTGATGGCCTCAATAACTATTGGTGGAAAAAGTTATCGAGCACTCACCACCATTTGGCCAGAATATTCAGTTCTTGGCTGAATGGAGAGCAGCTGATTCCGGAATGGTTTGTCGAGGGGCGAACCGTGCTAATCCCGAAGAACGGAGATTTGTCGGATCCTAAGAATTACAGACCGATAGCATGCTTGAATACGTGTTACAAGATGTTTACACGCATCCTGTATATGCGTACTCTCCAAGCAGTTGACCCGGTGTTCGAACGGATATATGAGCAAAAAGGGTCGAAGAGGGGTTCCGCGGGCTGTAAGGAGAACCTGCTGATTGATAGATGTATCACGCAGGACTCCGTGCAGTATAAGCGGAATCTTTCTATGGCCTGGATCGACTATCGCAAGGCATTCGATACAACATCACATGAGTTGTTGTTGTACTTACTCGAGTGCCTTGCGGTACCCGATCAAATAGTGAGATGCATCGAACAACTGATGCCGCTCTGGAGGACCCGCTTCACCATAACATCAGGTGAAAGCAGGATCCAAACAGAGCCGGTCATCATAAGAAGAGGTGTTTTTCAGGGAGATTCCCTCAGCCCTCTTCTCTTCTGCATCTCACTAATGCCATTGTCCGTTGCGCTCAGGAAAACCCGGGGATATAACTGCGGCACCCCTGGAAACCGGAGGCATAAGGTCACCCATCTTTTCTATATGGATGACCTTAAGCTCTATGCCTCTGGAGAAAGGGACCTACAGCAGTCCCTCAGGGTGGTGCAGGAGTTCACGCATGCTATCGGTATGGAATTCGGGATTGACAAATGTGCACTGGTTCATCTCAAAAGAGGACGATGCGAGGATTTCGCGGAGGATGCCCAACTCGTAGACGGAAGCATTCTACATCATTTGAATGCCGGAGAGACATACACCTATTTGGGTGTGGAACAACGCCACACCCAAGAGGTAGACTCGGTGAAAAATGCTCTCCGTGGCAAGTATAGGCAGAAACTACGGCAGATCTGGTCCTCAGAGCTGTCGGGCAAGAACAAAGTTTCTGCCACCAACATGCTTGCCATTCCGATTCTACTCTACTCCTTCGGAGTAGTCAAGTGGACTCAGGAAGAGTTGCGGCAACTTGACGTGAAGACTCGCAAAATGATGCATATGCACAGAAGCATGCATCCCAAATCGTCCGTTCCACGGTTATATCTCCTTCGACAACAAGGGGGCCGTGGACTTTTGAGTTTGGAGTGTCTCCACAACAGAATGGTGCTGGATGGAGCCTGTAGAGTCATCAGGAGTTCGGATCCCCTACACTGCATGGTCCGAGATCATGAACATGCAGGAGTCGGAGCCTTTTTATTCAAGGCAGCAAGGCGCGCTGCTGATGAACTTGGTATAGTCTTCGACACCGAGCGGGTAAACCAACTCTCTGTCACCGAGTTGGAGCCCGCACGGAGAAAAGCTCACATCAAGGCTGCAGAGAATGCTAAAATGCTGCAGCTGCATACAGACAAGCCCATGCATGGAGTCTTCTTTAAGAACATCGAGGACCATGGCTTGTCTGTTAAGCTGACATTTGCCTTCCTCAGGTCAGGTGAGCTGAAGTCGGAGACTGAAGGGTTTATCATGGCGTGCCAAGACGGTGTCTTCAACACCCTAGTCTACCGGAGCCGCGTGATGGGTATAGAGGTCCCTGATACTAGATGCAGGGCCTGCCGACAGGCGCCCGAGACTTTGATGCATTTGCTGTCATCTTGTGCAGTTTATGCGGTCTCGGCCTATATCCATCGCCATAACGCGGCCTTACGAGTGCTGTACTATTTTCTTCGGCACTCGTATGAAATAGACAGGACACCGGTGCTGCCTTACGCTCCAGGGGATATTGAGTCCGTTGTGGAAAATGAAAGGTGCCGAATTTTCTGGAACTTTTCATTTCCCACCCTCAGGCAAATACAGGCCAATAAGCCTGATATAGTCCTCTTCGACCACCGAAGTAAGACGATATTCGTTATTGAGTTTTCGGCCCCTGCCGAAACGAATATCGTCCGAAAAGAGGAGGAAAAACGGACAAAGTACCAGGATTTACTTTACGAACTCCGCAGGCTCCACCCAGACTATTCTGTCAAGTTAGTGGTTCTGATTATAGGTGTTCTCGGTGGTTCCAGATCAACGCTACTCTCGGAGCTCAAGATCATACCGGCATGCCGTAATGCGGCAGAGATCTTGGCCGGCCGCATGCAGAAGGCCGTTATTCTCGGTTCGTTGCGTCTGCTCAGGACTCACGATTCTCGGAGCCAGTGACCACTTACCCCGCGGTGCGGGGAGTGGTCATTGGTTAATTATACTAGCGCGTCCGCCCACTGGGTCGGAGCAGTGGGGAGTACGGACCCGACTAGGCTTGTTTAGACGACAAATATTAATAATAATAATAATAATAATAATATTTATTGCAACACGATCATCAACAGACACAGCAAAAGTAAAAATTTCAAAAGGTCAATTTGAACAATGTTTGAAATTTAAAATTGAAATTATTAAACCACATCAACAAGTTACAATTTAAAATTCAGGTAATCTTTAAAAGTCTCAAAAATATTCATGAAAAAATAGTTTTAAAACGATTTTTTCTATACAAATATCAATTCAGCCAGCAGTTGAATGAGTAGTAGCATTTATGTCGCAAGTGAGAACTGACAGAGCTCCTGAACCTCTTGTAGACTGGTATATTTTTCAGTTCCTCCGGTAGAGATCTATATGCTTTTATCGCCTGATAGTAAGGTCCTCTCTCATAGTATGTAGAGTTATGGCTGGGGATAGTCAGTTCGTCGCAATGCCTGGTATTAATAGTCATATTTTGAGGATACTGACTGCTATTTCTGGAAAACAGTTCAGGATATTTTTTCACAAAGCAGACAAGACATTAGAAGTGCAGCGAGGGCACCGTCAGGATGTCAAGTTTAGAAGAAAACTCGTTACAAGAACTTCTGCGATCTAGAGTTAGGATACATCTCAAGATTTTTTTTTGAGTAATGAATTTTTTTTGTGACTGGACTGATGAACCCCAAAATATGATACCATATGAAGTCATTGATTGCACATGGACATGGTAATATGTTCTCAGACTACAAACAGAGACTTGATCTCTCAGATATCGTATTATTCCACAGATAGAGCTCAATTTGTTATTTAGTAAGTTTATATGGGTTTCCCAACTGAGTGTAGAGTCCATCGTGACACCTAAAAATTTAGTATAATCAGATATTGGAATAGACTTATTTTGGAGTTTCACATAGAGAGATTCCTTATAGTTGATTGATTTGTTAAAAAGTACAAGTCCTGTTTTGGCGACATTTAGTTCAAGCATGTTTGTCTCTGACCAGCTGACCATACTATTTGAAATTGCTGATGCTTTGGTTGAGAGTTCAGATGTACTAATTCCTGTGAGAATAACGGATGTGTCATCTGCAAACTGGTATACACTACCCATATTCAGAGCTTTGGGTAAGTCGTTTACATATAGCAGGAAGAGTATTGGTCCAAGGATCGAGCCCTGTGGTACACCTTGCCTAATTTCGATTCCACTAGATGAAACAATTTTGTGAATTCATTATGCAAACAACCTGGAATCGATTTGACAGGTATGATTTAATGGGTTCATATCCACACCCCTTATACCATACTTCTCTTGCTTATTTAGAAGTTTTTTGTGGTTTACCATGTTGAATGCCTTTGAAAGGTCATAGTACAAGCCTACAGAGGGTTTTTTGTTATCAGCATTCTCTGTTATTTGCATTACTGCATTAAATATTGCTTAATCTGTGGACATTCCTTATCTAAAACCAAATTGATGAGTATTCAGAATATTATTCGAATTCATAAATGTGCTGAGCCTATTATATATTACGCGTTCAAATATTTTACTGGGTGATGGGAGTAACGATATTGGTCGGTAGTTATTTATGTCGTTCTTACAACCTTTCTTGTACACAGGGATGACTTTAGCTATTTTAAGGTCATCTGGAAATATACCAGATGATAGGCTTTCATTTATTATGTTTGTCAATAGAACAGCTGAGCTTTGGAACTCATTGCCGAAAAAAGTTTTTCCTGAGGCTTAAAAACTTAAAAAATTCAAAGTGAAAGTTAATTCGTATCTCTTGTGCCTTGATTCACGCGGCGTTCTTTGAACATCACAGGGCTTTCCTTTCCTGTGAATCTGCATATAAAAAAAGGACAATAAATTTACGCTTCACTATATAGTCGGAGACCGTTAGTGAAGACTAGCGATAACCACCATCAATTTAAAATGATTTGGATTATTCGACGAACTAGATTTTTTCAATATATATTTGAAACCGAAGTCGCAACAGTAATACCACTTGTCAATGATATTATTTGTTTAGGTGATTTTAATGTTGATCTGCTCGATTGCAACAGCAAAGCCACTGAGTTTGCCAATGAAGTGTTCGAAATCCTTGGCCTCAAGCAGATGATTGATGAACCGAACCAGATGATTAAAGAGTCAGCTACATTATTAGATTATGTATCAACCAATAATAAGGATATTGCAACAGATGTGGGAGTGAAACATACTCCAGAGGTTAGTGATCATGAAATTGTCTTCGCCATGGATAGATATAAAACCAAATATTCAACAGTGCGTTATGTAACCTCCAGAGACTTCAGAAATTTGAATAACCAATAATTCCAATCAAATTTGAAATATTTTCCATTGAGCTAGATAATACTGGTATCGAAGTAGAATTTTTGGTCGATAGCATTACCAAACTTTTAGATATACATGCTCGCTTTGTCTCACTCAGAATAACTAAACCGTATGCACCTTGGCTGACTGACACAACTAAAATTGTGATGAAAGATAGAGACAGAGCACAACGTGTTCAACGCAATTCCTTTGGCTATCAAAAATGAAAAAAAATTCATTTTTCAAAGAAATTAAGTGTTTCGGAAACCCAATCCGTTTCCGTTTCGAAACTTTTTCCCGAAACATCACTGCTACATAGCATGACTAATGAGAAATGTTCAATTTAAAAAAGAACTGTTTTCAATCAAGGCAGCAACTTTTCGGGGTAGATTGAGATTCTGCATTCCTATACTTGTAGATATTCCAATATTATTTACCACCCAAACAACAACAAAAAAAATAAAAGACATACTGGTGACACTAATTTTGTTTTCCTTGATCATGGGAGCAATTATTGGTCCGGAAAGTTCTAGATATCATATGTATATTTAAAAAAAGGGTTTGTTTACAAATTTTTTTTCATTAACCCTAAGAAGTCGAAAATTGTACGAGTAATGAATTAACGAGGTCTTTCCTTTCAAAGTGTGAATCCCAGCACGGTAGCACGGCGGGGAATTGAAGCTCGGTCTTCTGCTTCACAGGCGGACGTGCTTACCGCTACACCATATATTGTAATTATAGGAGACATATGGAATATTAAGATGGGGATCGGCAAATAAGAAATATTTGAGGCACTTATACAAATCGAAAAAAGGTTTCTGAAAATACTTCATAATAGACCCCAACGATATAGCACTAAACTTTTCTGCCAAAATTCCAAAATCGACCACCTAAGAGCAATATACGGTGAATCCATTTTGAGCAATAATTCCAAAATCAGGAATCGAAATGCTAAAATAACCCATCGATATTTCACCAAAGCAAAAACACACGTGAATGAACAAGTATCAAGTGCTCAAAAAATCATAGGTATGAACATTTTTTCTTATTCAGCCCCGACTATTTGAAACATTTCCTGATGATATTGAGGAAATAACAAATTTCATAAAGTACCCAATAACAAATGCCATAATATACAAAAATAAATATATATATATATATATATATATATATATATATATATATATATATATATATATATATATATATATATATATATCAATCAATCAATCAATCAATCAATCAATCAAGGTATACTTTATTGTCGGAAGAACGAGGTTCTTAAAGACAAAGCTTATGTACATATATAACTAACGATTAGATAAAATTACAAAGAAAAATTGAGCTTATGGGTTACACGCAGACAAGATACAATTAAAGAAGGATAAAACTATATAAAACAATTTTAAAATACAGTAATTACATACCCCTATTCATTGATAGTAATTTAAAATTGTATAGTTGATAGACAGAAAGTAAGAATGAATTGTGCATATAATTAAGTGCGTAATAATATATTTATCAGGATTCAAAAATTAAAACTTAAAACTCAAAGGTTATGCTCCAACCTCCGGGTATGTAGAACTTTGACCATCTACAGAGTGGAGACGAAAAATTCATCTAGTTTATAGTAGGCTTGTTGTACTAGTATTTTCTTCGTATCCCTTCTGAATCGCCTGAGACATGTAGTGTCCCTAATGGCTGTGGGTAGGTGATTATACATTTTGATGCCGTTATGTATTATAGAGTCTCTAACTAAATTATTGGAAGGTCTTGTTAATCTGATATGATTGCTTCGTCGAGTGTTATAGTACTTATCATTTGTTTCAAGAAGTGATTTATTTGTATGTATCAAAGTGACCGATTCTAGAATGTATAGTGATATTGCTGTAAGTATACCAAGGTCTTTAAATAACTTTCTACACGAGTATCTCGGACTTTTTTTGCATATATACCTCAGAGCTCTTTTTTTGCAATATAAAAACATTATCATGAAGGTAAGAGCAGCATGTGCCCCAAAATGCAATCTCGTAACTCAAATACGATTCAATTAAAGCAAAGTATGCAGACCTAGCTGCGTTTAGTCTCAAATCGTTAGCGATTACTCGGATTGCGTAACATCCGGAAGACAACTTATTGCAGAGATTGTTAATGTGGTGATCAAATTTGAGTTTAGAGTCTATATTTATTCCAAGAAATCGTGTTGTTATTTTATTAAGGATATTTTCGTTCTCTAGTGGTAAGTCTGGAAGATAAAAACGGAATGTGATTAAATTATTTTTTTTTATGTTGATCACCAGTGAATTGGAGTCACACCAGTGTTTTATTAAGGATAATTCTCTTTCGATTGTTTCTATAAGGTGTTGCGGTGAATTATCATGCCAGAGGAAGGTTGTGTCATCCGCGAAAAGGGTCACTTTGGCAGAGATGTTCAGCTGGTTGATGTCATTTATATATAGTAAAAATAAGATGGGGCCGAGTACTGATCCCTGAGGTACTCCCGATATAATACCTGATATTTTTGAGTCAGTGCTATATCGCACTATTTGACTGCGGTTGTTCAAATATGATCTCTCCCATTCAAGACTCGAGTTTCTGATTCCATAACATTCAAGTTTATGCAGTAGAGTACGATGACTTACGCAGTCGAAGGCTTTGGAAAAGTCGCAGAAAACTGCAGCAGCACAATCGCCAACATTGATGTTTCTATACACCTCCGACATAAAAGAAAATAGAGCATCATTGGTCCCTTTGTTTGGCTGGAAACCGAATTGGTCCGAGCAGATTATGTTATTAATAATTAGAAAGTTTTGAAGGCGTATTTTCACTATTTTCCCTATTATTTTCGCTAAACTAGGTATTAGCGATATGGGCCGATAGTTGGATGGATCACCTTCATTGCCACCCTTATGGATAGGTATAGTTTTCAAGATCTTCAGATGATGTAGTGTTGCAGGCTTTTCCGGGGACATTTCCTTACAGTGAGGAAATCTTGACTTTTATGCCAAGAAATTTTGTCTTCAACGTGAAAATTTCCTAAATATTTGTGGAAAAATACTTTTCAGACCGACATCTTGTCTCGTTCAGAAGTTGAAAGTTAGTTTTTACGTCCGCACTAAGGTGGCTACATACTGGTGTTTTCACTCCATATAAAAGATTGTCAGCAAATCAGACGACTGATCTGGCCTACTTGATCAAGGATTGATGACGTTGACAATAGTAATACCTTAAAAAATTCGCCAGGTATCGTCACTCTCGCAGTTGAGATTACAGTCATATGTCAGATTGATCTCGCGTTCTATTCTCTGTTCTAACCAAAAGTGATCTTTATTGTCAAGAACGTGTTCCATGGATCGAGTGATCTCGAAAATTTTTTGGAATTTCAACCACAAGCGCACCCTTAAGGCGTAATTTGAAGCAACTACATCCTGTCTTCAGGTTTGTCTGAAACAATATCGCAACACTGAAAGCTGATAGAAATTCAGGAGAGCATCGAACGTGAAAATATCTATAGAAGAGAGACAAGTCTCCGACCCTTCTACGGTGTTCCAATGGAGTAAGCGAGCCTGTGAGCGAAGAATCACCAACAAGATGTATTGCCTTCCTCGGAATAGAATCGAGAAGCCTCAATGAATGATTTGGTGCCGAATTCCACACATGAGAACCATATTCCGAAACAGGTCGTATCTGAGCCTTGTAGATCATAAGAAGCTGACGAGAAGTGGAGTTTTTCTTCGCACGAATTAGAAATCCAATTCTCGCTTCCGACAATTTGGCATTCCTGTAACATGTAACCATCATTGAAATCCAGTCTCCGTGTTGGTGAACGATTCCCTCGCCCACAATAGTTGAATCCTTCCCATTTATTCCACACTTTCATTGTCAAGAGAATCTACCTCAAGTTATCTGACATGGCATTCGCAATAAATATATGCAGAACAAATACTCGATTCCATTCGTGCCTTATCCCTTTATAGATATTCGCTTCCCTTCAACTCAGCAGTACATTTCACCTTCCCACTGCCATACCGAGAGCCAACGTCTTCCGATAAGTGAAATATACGAGGTGATGCATTTTGCGCTACCTAATCATTGGACGTACCCATTCAGTATTTCAAAAACGGTAGTTATAAACTAGATCCTTTATAGAGGTGAGTGAGTCCTTTTGAAAGCGCCTCGCTTTTCCGAAAGCCATTCTTTATCGAAGATAGCATCGCGCAGGAATATACGTACCTAGTGCGCCGGCATTCTTACAGTCCCACTACACTCCGCAGTAGTATTGATATCTCGTGATCACAATACCGTTATGGTATAGCGAACCAGCGAACATGAATTCATCTTCCACGTATGTTCCCCGTCCGAATACAACTGATCGAAGTCGCCATGAATCACCGATCCGTGCAAATGTTAACGATGGAAATACATAATTTCTAATCAGAATGCATGGACGAGATGTCGCCCGTTTTCGTCGCTGGCTTCCGCCTTCATCTATCATAACGTCACGAGAGTGGTGCTCGAAATATCAGCCGACTTATACGCGGTATCTACATCTTTATATCGTGGTGAGTTTACTGCTTCACAAGCGTATGAATTATGAATTACACGGGACATTGCTATAGTTACATATCCACGATATCACACGTTGTTGCGTTAAATAATTGTTTCGGTCTTAGCAGATCTACGTATTCGAATGGAAATGATAGGTCCAAGACCTCTTGTGAAGATAAGGAAGTGTGCTGTGCAAAGGAAAAATTGAATTTTTCTGTTCCTTTGGTGTGAAAGATGATTATTTTCCTAGAGTTCAATCACCCTTGTCACTATTCATGTTGATTTTATATTTTGCTAATTCTAAACTCTCAAATGCATCTAATAGCCTTGTGTCGAGCATATTTTCAATCAGTTCCAGATTGCTTTCATTGTCTACATGGATAGATCAAGTCCAATTAGTCAGCAACTTCTCGTATGACTGAAGAAGAACTGTTTTTCAATATACGCAGCAACTTTTCGGGGTAGATTAAAAATCTGCCTTTCTACACGTGTATAGATTCCAATATTAATTTTTATTTTTTCAGACTGTGGTAGGTTACATACCCAAAAATTTGCAGAACAAATATTGATCCACCACGAAATATTGTGTTCAAAAAGTACTTATGAGTTGAAACTATCATATATTTTCTAACACTTGGAAATAATTCACCTGCAGTAGCTTTTAGATATATTATGAAGTTGGACATTACATTGGGCAATATTGACACCACAAGCAATGCAATGCTTTATCATTATAGCAACTAGAGGTGAAAAACTCACTCAACAACAGCGATGGTAACGGTAAAAACTTGGGAAGTACAACGTGAAATGAAACGAACGAAACTAAATGGGAATAAATTGAATATTGAGTTTATTGGAACTTTCAAACGCATTCAAAGTACAAATACTTCAAATCGAAGTATCAAACTGTCAAACTTTGAAAAATGACATCAAAAAATGTAAGCTCTCAATTCGATTTCTCAGATAGAGAGGAACTGAGTTAACAAAAGCATAACAGTCAAGCCACCAGGTTTTTTTGCATCTTGAAAATATGTATTGGAATGAGTTGATTTCAGTATTAACAAACGTTTCATTGATTTCAAAATATCCACCCAACTCATTTTCAACACTTCAAAATCGTTTCATATGAAAGGGTGATGAATAATTCAATAAATTTTTTGGGAAGTGATTTTTGGTTTGTTCTTGTCCAAGTCATTAGAAAAAGAATACAAAACTTCCATATTGCAGTTGACTGACATAATCAGCTGATGATATTTGTGTATCATTCATAGTCGTTCAAATCATTCACTGAAATGAAGAAAAAGTATCTGAAACAGCTACTATCCTCTATATAAGACGCGACGTGCAAGGTCTTGTGACAGGAAATAAAATTGAAGAGAATGTCTATGTGACTAATCTGTCGATACAACAGGAATACCTCAAAGCTAGATTATCAATCAACTCAAAATAATAGGGCTCTATATATGACGCGACGTGCAGGGACTGTTGGCAGGAAATAAAATCTAAGATCATGTCTATGTGACTACTCTGTCGATACAACAGGGATACCTCAAGGCTAGATTATCAATGAACTCAAAATAGTAGGGTTGCCTATTTGGAGGTCAATGAGACCCGAGCTCTATAAGAACAGTTCTAGATCCAGAGCAAGATGGATCACTTGCCAAATGTACAAATAAAAAACTTGGAAGTCCATCTCCTGTCTATCTCGATGTGTCTTATGAGTTCGAGTGTGGTGAGGATCTAGCTTTTCCTAATCTTACTCACGAAAAATACTTATTTTAATAATAATAATAATAATAATGGTCTTTATTGGCTGAAATAGAAAATAACATCCAAAAGGCGAAGTTCAAAACTGAAGTGTAGAAGCACTACAGGTTTGTTCTACCACTTAACCTCCAACGGCCAGTTGAGGAACTGGCAACAATAACAAAAAATTAATGACAGATAAGGAGCTGATAAATGCATGAAAAAAAAATACATCATGAGTCTAATAACATTTTGAATAATAACAACGAGAAGTAAAAATTATATGGATATGAACATATTTATTAAGTTTGGTTGTTCAATAGTACAATTTTCAATTCTTACCTAAAAGTACCTATCCTCAAATTTTTCAATTGGGAAGGAAGTTTATTGTAAACATTGCAAATCTGATACGTAAACGATCGCTTACATAACTCGTGTTTGTGTACTGGAGGAGTTAGTAATCCCTTATGCCGTACGTTCAAGTTGTGTACGTCAGTCCGAAATGTTATTCTGTTGAATAGATAGGCCGGCATTTTACTACAGATAACTTAATGGTATAAACACGCAGAATGTAGAAACCTCCAGTTTTCCATATTGAGCCAACAAGTTTCAGACAACTTTGAAGAGATTCTGACCCTTCTGCGCACCCCATAATATATATTTTACAAAATAAATATCCTGACCGCTCTGGATTGAATGATTCCGTACAGTCTATCTCGTCTTGTTTGTAGATCTTCTTGTGGAAAAATCCTCATTCGTTCACGTTTGTTAAGTACATGTTCAAGAGGTTGCAAAAACGTTTGTGACTTCTCAGAACTTCAACTAGCTTTTCCCCATATGACTGATAACCAGTCCGTGCAAAGCTTACAGTTGAATCATCTAAAGATAGAACTTTTAACGGGCGATGTTCAACTGTATTGCAAATGTGCGCCAACCTAACTGACTATAATAAGACAACAAGTATAACTGAGGCACCAGTCAATATAATAATAACACTGATGCTCTTCAAACATGACTCAACCTCTGGCGGAATCACCAAACTCTTATGAAGATTCGAAATAGATGAACACTTCAATCTAGCGAATCATTATTATAATCTTCATGAAGTCATTGTTGCCTGTGGTTCTGGCGCTGAAACTGGTTATTATCACTCATTGGTCAAAGACGGAACGGCCTGGTTTGAGTTTGACGATAGTTGTGTCACTAAATTTTCTGTTGATATCTTGAATTCATTGAAGCCTCAAGAGACACCCTACATCTCATTAATTATGAAAGAGAGATCTAGCATACCACTATTATAATTTTCATGCAGTCATTGTTCACTGTGATTCTGGCGTTGAATCTGGTCATTATCACTCATTGGTCAAAGACGAAACGGCCTGGTTTGAGTTTGACGATAGTTGTGTCACTAAATTTTCTGTTGATATCTTGAATTTATTGAAGCCTCAGGAGACACTCTACATCTCATTTATTATGAAAGGGAGGACATTGGCAGATCAAGATCATCAGAATATGTGGTGCTGCATGTTTTTCCGGGTTTTCTTGCAGCTGAAAAAGCAAATGCGCCACTGGAATCTATCAAGTCACCCTGGAGCGCCACTTAATTTTTGTTGTCGTTTCATAATTTGTATTACTTTCATTTCATTTTATTAAATTTGTTTTTATATAGATATTCACATGAAAGGGAAGCCCTATAAAGTTGAAAGAACACCACATGAATCAAGGGACAGGAATCAACATTCACTTGGAATTTTTGAAGTTTGCAAGCCTCAGGAAAAACCTCTTTCGGCAAGGAGTTCCAAAGCTCGACAGGTCTCCAAATTCACAACAAAGGGGTGGGAATTCTGTACTCGTCGTATCATCCGTGTAGATATTGCCAAGGGTGGAAAGATTAATAACAATAATTTAGAAGAGCATCAACCGTGGAAATATCTATAGAAGAGGAGAAGTCTCCGACCCTTCTACGATGTTCCAATAAAGTGAGCGAGTCTGTGAGCGGAGAATAACCAACAAGATGGATTGCCTTTCTCTGAATGGAATCGATGAATGTTTTGGTGCCGAACTCCACATATGAGAACCATATTTGAAAACAGGTCGTATCTGAGACTTGTAGATCATCAGAAGCCAACGAGAAGTGGAGTATTTCTTCGCACGAAATAGAAATCCAAGTTTCTGGGAAGCACTTTTAGCGATCGATCTCACATGGTTTTCCCCATGAGACATTATCACCGATCGTAATTCCTAGCATCGAGATACTTGACTTTGTAGAAATAGTTACTCCTGACATCTGAATATTAGATGATGGTAGATCGGCTTTCTTGAGACGAGATATGCAGGGGATTTTCGCAGCATAATATTCCATCAAGTTCATGTTACCCAATTCTATTATTTTTACCAAGTCGTCGTTAATTTTAACGACAGAATATTTTACATCACGTACGTATGTTCCTGATGGACTAAAATGTACATATTTGGGTTCTACTGATAATACATTGTTTGCCAGGTAGGAAAAGCTTAACAGTCTTGGACGACTATGAAAAATTTGTTTTCAAACATTTATGTCGAAAACTAAGGAATGTAAGGAAACGTCATTTCCTTACAATAGAAAATCTTGACTTTCCCCCTGAGAAATTTTGTCTGGAACGTGAAAATTTGCGATTTGCGCAAAAATACTTTTTACTTAGGGTTTGGCTCTTACAAAACATCGCTTTGATGATGCCATTTCACCCAGTAGCGTTATTGCTATAAAATATTATCAATCATGCGTTCGATAGTTTTATCGTGGTTAACCTGAATAGTAGTTATTGACTTCTAACTGCTTCATTCCGGATGCAGAAACCTGTCAAAATCTTCTCTTAATAATATAATTGAGCGGTGTCTCCCAGGAGAATAACCCTGAAATTTGAGGTTATGACATTTTTATATCTTGATTTACAAAGAAGTATAATATAATATTTATCATGTGAACAAAATATATTACCGTAGCTAAAATATATCAAGACCGAAAAAACAAAAATGGAGAATACTAATTGATACATTATCATCTATTTATCGTGAGATAATAGTGCGTAATAAATTTTTGAAAGATACCAATGAGCATAGAAAAGGATCTACGTTATTTTTATTGAAATTTCGAAGTATTCAAGACAAAGGACAGTTGTAACCATAATTGGTACTATGAAACTTCATAATGAATAGAGCTGGATGTATTGTGCAATATACATTTGCAATGAAGTTGACTTCAGGTAATGAGTTTGGACAGTCGATTTCACCATTGGGAATTTTGAACATGAGGGTTGATTCGAAAATAAACCGGCGATCTTCGAGGGTAAGTAATTTGAGAGTGTATATTATGATAATCAAGGTGAGAAAATGTGGCCATCTTAAAAGAAACGTGTCGTGTCTAATTGATAACATGACATTTCTTTCATTTGTTTTCGAAAAGATTAAATAACTTCTACTTCAACTGACTTTCAGTTCATGTTCCGTACGAGTGAAACTGAAAAATCCCCCGTTCAACTACAACTAGAACAGCATCTTTTTGTTGTACTCGAATAATAATTTCCAAGTGCGCAGCCATTTGCATGATCATCTGGAATTCCGTCCGTAAAAATGCAACTATAAACACAAATGTCAGGGTTCGTTACCTAGAACTTCGAGTGCTCCAGCTGTGAGTTAGAGCTCGTAGCAATGAAAGTGAACGATTCCCATCTGACACTATGAAAAACAATGTACTCGCTCTGCAGGAAATTAAAATAATGAATCTTGAAAACGTGTCGGATTTAGGATTGCCATAGTGGCCTTTATTGCGTTATATTTGTTAGCAGAGGCTTATCATCCATCCGATGATTGAGAACATGAAGGCCTCATTTTTTCCTTTCCGCATGAACTTGGGGAAATTGAACTTTCGAAAAGCGGATGCTGGGATGTAGTCGTGTTGGATTTCGTTTTCATTTGAGATAGGGTTAACCTAACAGTAGCTATTCAAGATAATAATGTTTGTTTTTTCCTGTATACTTTATCACATTTTCAAACGAAATATAAGCGTTGTTGGCCAGATATTTTGAATTTTATATTTACCGGGTTGATGTGGTACTCGTGTATGCCTTGCTCTGGCATATGTTTGATGTGGATAAATGATGCCAATCCTTGTAATTGGAGGTTAGGAAATATCCAAATCCTGACCATGAACTGAATGTATCACAAGAAGGCAACATTACATATGATTAATTGATGGCGAATTTGAAACCAATATCTAAACATATCTCTCATTAGTATAACTACTGCTCTTCGGGCTTGAAGGCCGTCGTTCTTTGGAATTTCTCCCTGACGTTTCGCTAGCGCGAGTGGCCAGCTTCCTCAGAGGCTTATTCATCTCCGATGACTAAACAGTTCGATTTCTCAAGGCGTATTTATATTGATGCAGGTAGTTACAGCAGGTAGTGCGGCAACTAATAATGATGATTATTCCCCGAACCCGACAGAAGTAATTAACACTCCAGACTACCTGCATCAATATAAATACGCCTTGAGAAATCGAACTGTTTAGTCATCGGAGATGAATAAGCCTCTGAAGAAGCTGGCCACTCGCGCTAGCGAAACGTCAGGAAGAAATTCCAAAGAACGACGGCCTTCAAGCCCGAAGAGCAGTAGTTATACTAATAACCTCGGCCGCGAAAGCCTCAACCATTTTGTCATATCTCTCATTATTCGTTTATCGACAAATTATGTTGTGCTGTTTAACTTTTCTCGGGTGGTAAAATTAACATAGATTATGGAATCCAAAGAACGAAACGTCGCAGTGAAAATTGGTTCGAATCAGATATTAAGATATTATTAGATAAATACTGAACAGTGTTGAAAGTTTCTCAGATTCACTCTCATATCATTAGATACGGAGGCGGTAGGGGCGAAAAACAAAATTCGATAACTTTAGTATTCTCAAAAAAAAAACATTCATATTTACGATCTGGCAAGAAATTATTATTGCTCATCAAAATAAGAGATTTTTTTCCAATTCACCTGCCCATGTAGGTCTCTCACAGATTACACAGATTAAAAAGGGAGTCCCAGGATGGACCTTTGTAGAACTCCCCTTCTCATAACTCATTTTTCACTGCACATGTTAGACGTAGCTTGAAATCTGTGTTGTAGATGAAAATTATCAAATCATTTCTTGAATTCTACCCACGAGTGGTATGATTTTGTCAGTAGTATTGTGATATGTTTCGAAACCATATAATCAGTTTAAAAAGAGGTTGAACTTCTCTGTTGATATCGTAATGAAAATAACTCTCAAAATTGAAAGAAAAATACAAATTGGTATTGAATCCCAGCAATTGTTCTTGAACTTTGTGCCCCTGATTTGATACCAGAACTCTGCAAATTGTTCAACCTTCAATAAAACTTGTTATTTTGTAAGTCCTGGAAAATAGCCAGAGTTCAGCTAGTTCCTAAAATAGAGAAAAAATTTTACGCTGTAGCTAAAGACCGATTGCATTGATTTCTACCATTTCCAATTCATGGAGGGAGCAACCAATACGAAGCTCATCGAATTAGGAATAATTAATAATCGCCAATACGGACTTTGCCGTCAAAGATCCACCAGTGACTTATTGGCGTATGTTTCACATATTTGGCAGCATTCATATTTTGACTCCGCTCCCCGTTCAATCCAGAAGAAGGGAACATGAATCTTGAGCTTGTAATTCATGACAGATTTGTAATATTCGATAGGTATTTGAAATGTATAATAATGAATAAAAGAAATGAGGTTTACAAAATCATTATACTTGTTTTGCTAAACGATTACATTCTCAAATTAGAACTGCTTCTTGCTCGTAGCTTTTACAATTTTATATGGCGTAGGCCATCAGACTCAATCAGTTATAACAATTCTATCAATCGATGATGAAGTCATAAAGGCAGTTGATTTCTGGGCAATGAGAAAGGACCACGCACGTTTCTTATGGAAAATGTCTTTCCGTGAATTTTCACGAATTTCTGGTTCGATGTAGATCTCGATGCACTGATAAATAGTGTCCATGGAACAAAAACTTCTGAATTGCTCTAGGTATCACAGAATTACATATATCAAAAATCTTCCAATATGGGCACTAGAAAAATAATATTCGACACACACTATGTGAACAGAATCTGATATTACGTTTTTTTTGCAATATTTCCCTGGTAGTCAGAGGAATGCAAGATGAGCATATAGATAATCGTATTAATAATGTATGTTGATGAAATTAATAATCATTTCGAATGCAGTTTATTTGTTCAGCGATTATTAAATATAAATAGTAACGAGGAAATACAAACCCAATTATCATTTCCTGTCGTTAATTGAACAGTAAGGCAAACGGGTGGGTAAAAATGTCTGAAACTTGTTGTTCTTTTGATTTTTCAGATATGGCCCGCCTATCAATATCCGATTGACTTCATTTATCGATTGTGGCTCACAATCGCTTAGCTCTCATACACAACTTAATCGGAATTTTATTGATTCCTATGCAGGAATTGACTGAAAAACTAAATTGTTTCTTCGTTTCAGGTACACCCATTTGTAGAATTTATTATACACTGCTTGTCACTGACGATGTAGCTGGTAGAACGAGATCCCGTTACAGAATCACTAGGTTCATTACGTAGACAATCAAACTCAAATATCTACATACATTTATGAGTAGGCAAATACATTGATAACAGGGGTAATATAATCTTTTCAAATGCCACCATCGAATTGTGTTAGACATACAAATGTTGAAAATAATAACCAAGCTATATCGTTAGTGACGAGCAGTATATGTTGTTTTTTTCCAAATGGGTGTATCTGAAGAGAAACAACAACAAATCTTCATTCAATTAGTGCACGAAAATCAGTAAGATCCGGTTTTTGGTGGTACAAGAGCTAAGCGATCATGGGCCACATTCTAGAAAATGAAGAAAATCGACTATTGGTAGGGCAATATCTTAGAAAATGCCGATTTTCGTAGTCCGTAGCAATATAAACTCGATCAGTGCATCGAGATCTACTTTATATCAAATATTAAGACATTTTGACGTGTCCGTTTGCCTTAACAGTTCAAGTAACGGTCAGAAATGTATTCTCCTATTACTATTGATATTTAACACTCTGTATAAAAAAACTACATTCGATACGATCATTTATCTCATCAAAATGAATGACCCAATATATTTCGAAAAGATATGTCATTCTTATAGAACGAGGAATAGTTGCTGATAATCTCAATATTCCAAAAGTCCACAAATCAGTTGGCAGAGAACCTTTTCGTATATATCACCCAAGATATTTAATGCATTGCCAGGAAACATTAGAATTATAAATAATAAAATCAGATTCAAGAAAGATGAGAAAAAGTGGATTTTCGGAACGGATAGAAACTTTTTTCATATGATGATCGACCCTTCATGATGGGAAAAGGGGTGGAAGGAGAATACAATTAGGGAAAAGGAAAGGGGGGAAAAGGAAAGGAAAAAAGAGGGAAAAAATTGATATGAACAACATATACCTTGCACATCGTTTGCCTTGCATCAGCTGAACAAAATGTCAGGTTACTGTTTCTTTCTTTTGGGTAAGATTTATAACTCCTGTAATTTTCAATTTGTATGCTCTCATTTTTTTCTTTTATATTATTTTTTTTATTAGTTGAATACCTCAGCGGAACTTATACATTTATTGTCTCTGCTCTCAATTAGTTGTCATGGACAGGTTCACTTTGAACCTGAATGACTGCTCTGTTTGTTTGCGATACTGTAAATTATGAAAAGCTGGTTGTATTTTGGAATAAATAAATTATTATTATTATAAAATACGTACACTATTAAAACGATTATCTATATGCTCATCTTACATTCCCCACCATTTTTCTGACTACCAGGAGAATATTAAAAAAAAATTATATTAGCTTCTGTTTGAATAGAGTGTGTCGAATATCATTTTTCTAGTGCCCAATCGAAATATATCGATTATATGTAATTCTATGATACCTAGAGCAATTCAGAAGTTTTTGTTTCTACGGAAACAGGAATATGAAAATTGAAAATGAAAGTCCAGTTACATCGTCAGTGACGAGCACTGTATGATAATTTCATCAAATGGGTGTATCTGAAACGAAGAAAGAAGTGTTTTTCAATCGACTCCTGTCGATGCAATTCTGTTTTTTTCCAGGTAAGAGAGAAAACTGATTATGTGTCAAAATCCAATAAAAATTGCAAAAAAATATTATTGATAGAGCCATATCTCAGAAACTCTTCATTTTTGGAGTCTGTGGCCATAAACACTTTTCATCAATGCATTGAGATCTACATCATACAAAAAATTGGGACAAATTCACGGAAAGCCATTTTCCATAAGAAACGTTCGTTGTCCTATCTGGTAATCACATTGTCAACAATGGTTGTTGTTGGTGCAGATGCCACATCCTTAATCATATTCCAGATAATTGATAAAAAAAAACAAATATTCTCATCGGCCATTCATTTCTTTCAATTCCAAGAATGGATTAGATATAACCGACAGAGGTATTATATGGTGAGTCATAACTGCACAGCTGATTTCAGAATAAAAACTGTGTCCTCTTGATGATCGCGGACTGAAACTAAATTGAATCATTATTCAATTAATTCGAAATCACTCGAAAGAAACTCTGAAATTCTACAAACTTTATGCATTGAATGGTGTGAATGATTCAAAGTGATTGTACCTGGAATTGTCTTTTTTATTGTCGTAGTACAGGATTTTCAGCCACATTTCTTATATAATGGTAACTAGAATAACAAAAAATCAATTACCGAATGGTGTTCGTGGATTGAGAGTAGACATATATCTAGCCAATCGAGAAACAGAATGAAATGTTTTTGAAACCTCAACGAAAATGTCAAAAATATTGGTGTATCTTCCAGAACATTTTTTGTGCTGATACTATTAACTGTATATACGGAGTAACAGGTTGAAATTACTCCCAAAAGTTTGTGGTTGAAGAATGAAAAAAGGTTTGTGCCTCATGAAATTATGTGCTGATTCCTTGGCCCAATTATTTTCAGTCTTGATTGATTTTTCTATAGCTATCACAAAATGAAAGCATAATCAAAATGTGGTTTAGATATTTCTCTAATATTGAAAAAATTATGGTTGTCTAACAGTTCCTGTAACAGAACGTGTGTTAAAGTTTCTTACTTGAATTTTTTGTTTATATATATATTCACTACATATTCATTAATCAGTCACGAGTTACTTTCCTATATATATATAATGCGTTGTTTTTTCGGGCTTCATTCCGTGTTCTGTGGTTTTGATCCTCTGAAGGATAATTGTCACAACGTTTCGGCAAAGTCTCATTTGCCATCTTCTAGGTGATGTCTAAAGTTTCGACCTCCGAGCTCGACTAATTAATTCGAGTTCCATTTCTCAATATATAGGGATGTTCATGGATGGTATCTTTATTCTGGGCCCCTCCCACTTTCTTCGTTGGTACGACTGCATTTGTTATCGTGTCTGGGTAATGACGTGGTAAGGTCCGATATTGTTCCTCTGGTGTAATCGGCTTGTCTTTGTTTAGCGATATAATGGATTTCCACGTTCTTGGTAATCTTTGGGCGTCGTCTCTCTTGTTCATACTCGGTCGTTTCTCAATTTCGATAGCCTCTCTGATTGTTCGAGAGTAGAAGTTTTCATCGCTTGCTGGTGTTTTTGATCGAGAAAACTCTACGAATGAATAACTACTCGGAGAGAATTATAAAAACGGCTTCCAAGAACAAACCGAAACAGCAAAAAACCCCAGAAACACTGGTAATAACAACTAGACTACCATACATAAAAGGAACCACAGATAAAATTAGCAGAATTCTCCGCAAACACGACATAGCTACTTCGTTCGTACCAGAACGTACAATAAGATCGATACTCCGTAATCCGAAGGACCAGATACCACCGGAGTCCCAGGGAGTTTACGAAGTACCATGTCGAGACTGCAACAAGTCCTGCATCGGCCAGACCAACAGACGGATCAACGTACGCAAGGAAGAACATGAGAATGGTAATGGTTCGGACTTCCATTGTCTATATTTTCAACTCTATTGAAACCTGTTGCTAAGATCGGAAGGATTAATATGCAAATCAAGTGAGAAAAATCAAAATCAAATTTTTGGTCAATAATAGGTTTGTTCTAGCACCAATTTCCAAACGGTCTGAAGCAGTCAGAGGCATGCGCAAAATAAATTTCGCTCTTCAATATTCATCTTGCGCATGCCTCTGACTTCTGACTTCAGACCAATTTCCAAACGGTCAAATGTGTTGCTAGAACAAACCTAATGAAATTAGGGAAAGAAAATACTGTTGTTAAAAAAACGAGATTCCGAATATGAAATATGAGTCACAAAGAATTTTAAATGACAAAATACATGAAATAATATTGTGACAAGAAAACTGAGGTATCGAATATGAAATAGTAGTCAGAAAATGTAAATAAGGTAATTGAATAAAATATTATGAAAAAATGTTGAAACTAAGTTTCAAGTTGAGTGTACTCACGACGTTTCAAAAACTGGTGGAAATTGACGACATCGCGTGAATCAAGAGACAGGAGATACGAAGTAACGATAACATTAGAAATTGAAAAACGCCCTCAATGTCTCAACAAACGAGACGACTCACAAAGGTTTCCCAATTCCTGGAAACCATCACTATTCCATAAAACAAAGCGTTTAATTAATCCTTTTTTGTTGGTATTATTTCCTAATTTTGTTCAGATTGTGGTAGATTACTCACTTAAAAACAACGAAGGAAACGTTCATCCACCACAAAAAAATAATTTTTTAATAGTATTTATCATTTGACTCATTGTTTCGAAAGAACAGGATTGAATGCAATATTTCAATGGACTATTCAGAAGAAAATGGTTGGAAAAAGCAATATAAGAAGAACAAAAAACAATACAAGGGAACTGAAAATAATAAGAAACAATAAATGATGACAACAAATAGTATTGAAATAGGTTTTCAAGTTGTCCGAATTTGCAACGTTTGAAGTATTTGCAGTTTCTGTCTTCTGGTGATGAGTAACAAACAATTTAGAGACAATGTCAGTGAATATTGCTCCAAATTCCAATAATGGGTATTCCAGTTACTCGTGAAATGAGTAACTTTTTCTTTGATTCACTCAACGCCGTAGAACTCACCGTTTTTGAGATAGCAAAGTAGTTCTTATTTGTACAGCGAGTATTAAATATCAATAGTAACAAGGAAATACAGACCCAAATATCATTTCCTGTCGTTAATTGAACAGTCAAGGCAAACGGATAGGTAAAAATGTCTGAAACTTGTTGTTCTTCTGATTTCTTAGATATGGCCCGCCTATCAATATTCGATTGTCTTTATTTTTCGATTGTGGCCCATAATCGCTTAGCTCTCATACACAACTAAATCGGAATTTTATCGATTCCTATGCAAAAATTGACTGAAAAACTTAATTGTTTTTTCGTTTCAGGTACACCCTGAACTGAACTGAAAATAATAAGAAACAATGAATGATGACAACAAATAGTATTGAAATAGGTTTTCAAGTTGTCCGAATTTGCAACTTTTGAAGTATCTGCAGTTTCTGTCTTCTGGTGATGACTAACAAATAATTCAAAGACAATGTCAGTGAATATTGCTCCAAATTCCAATAACGGGTATTCCAGTTACTCTTGGAATGAGTAACTTTTTCTTTAATCCACTCAACGCCATGGAACTCACCGTTTTTAAGATAGCAAAGTAGTATTTCTCGAAAATTGGGTTTGTATAAAAAGTTTAAGATATACATGATCACATAATGGAACATCAAAATAATATTTCAGGATTTTGGTGGCTCTCTCTTTTCCGAATAATATTAAGATAAACACGTAACGATCAGCAGAGTGATTGATTATACATTTTTTGATACGACTTTTTACATAGTAATTTTCGGGTCGTCTTGCTACGTCGAATTCTTCCTACGGCGAATTCTTGCTACGTCGAATTCTTCCTACGTCGAATTCTTCCTACGGCGAATGTCATCCCCTCCACTGACGTCATTGAAACACGAACATTTCCGATGATGTTCCATACACTCCATTGTGGAAAGTTCGCCGTAGGAAGAATTCGACGTAGGAAGAATTCGACGTAGGAAGAATTCGACGTAGGAAGAATTCGACGTAGGAAGAATTCGACGTAGGAAGAATTCGACGTAGGAAGAATTCGACGTAGCAAGAATTCGACGTAGCAAGTATTCGACGTAGCAAGAATTCGACGTAGGAAGAATTCGACGTAGGAAGAATTCGACGTAGGAAGAATTCGCCGTAGGAAGAATTTGTCGTAAGAAAAAATTGGCGGAAATATTCGCCCTTCTCTCTCGAAATATATCACATCGCAGACAGAACATCTCGACAACGACGTCATCAGATGAACGATTTGTACCGAAGAACTCCTTTTTCGCATTCACAGTGGGATTCATTCATTAATACTCAAGATTGTATAACTTACTGAAAAGCATTCTGTTGGCCACATAAATGTGTAACTTTGCGCCAAATCAACCGTCTCCGTATTTCTTATATTATTCGAAAACATAATAGTTAGAGTTAAAGTTGAAATACCCGATATAGTCTGTAATACAAAATGTAATATTCATATCAATGGCTATTTTCGACCTTGGATTTGAATTTGGAAGGTAATAGGGGTCCGAAATATTTGCGTTCGAAATCCTTTCAAGTAGTGAACTGAAATGAAAAGACTAGGCTACAAGCCAATAACACTTTTTGGGGGGTCAAATGACCCATCATGAAACATATTCAGGACGATGTTGCTATATGAAAAAATAACTTGTAGCACTATGTCGTCGGTTTTCACTGATACAATCGACTATTAACAAGGGATAACTGATTGTCTCAGCGAAAAAAAATGTTACTGTCGAAATTTCTCGTACGTCTTTCTTCAATATAATTGATTCAGAAAACTCATTGAGAAAAACCCCGTCCCATATGATAATAACGGTACCAGGAGCTATAATTCATCTGAAACAAAAATTATCGGCTTCCAATCACATCATGTTTTTCAGAATCTAACGTCCTGAAGAAAGCCATATGAAAATCATTAGTACGTAACTCCCCATTGTTTGTTGGAAAATTCAGTCCGTTGAACCTCTAAAAAGTGACGAGCATAGTGCTGGAATTTATAGTTTCATATAGCAGCAACGTCTTGAACACAATTCATGCTGCATTATATGTCTTCCCAAAAAGTGTTAAGGACTTGAAATCTACAACCCTTTTTTTACCACCTTACTACGGTGTGAAATCCAGAAGCGTCACATTTAGTCAGAGATGAGACCGTTAACAATGATGAGACGTGTATCGAGTTTGCAGAAAAGAATAAAAAAAGCAGAAACTTTTCTTGATGTATGTTATCGATGTTGATCACTTCATGTATTATAATTTCATATTTTTATTTTATCAATAATCAATCAATATGAATGAATTCCACCGTAAATGTGAAAGAGGAATCCCTCGGTGCATCCCGTTTTATTGATGGAGTCGTTAACGAGATAATTTGGCGGCAATGTTAACTAATTCTGAATTATTTCTATGGAGAATTCTTCCTACGTCGAATTCTTCCTACGTCGAATTCTTCCTACGTCGAATTCTTCCTACGTCGAATTCTTCCTACGTCGAATTCTTCCTACGTCGAATTCTTCCTACGTCGAATTCTTGCTACGTCGAATTCTTGCTACGTCGAATTCTTGCTACGTCGAATTCTTGCTACGTCGAATTCTTGCTACGTCGAATTCTTCCTACGGCGAATTCTTCCTACGGCGAATTCTTCCTACGTCGAATTCTTCCTACGGCGAACTTTCCACTATGGGATGTATGGATCATCATCGGAAACGTTCGTGTTTTGATGACGTCAGTGGAGGGGACGACATTCGCCGTAGGAAGAATTCGACGTAGGAAGAATTCGGCGTAGGAAGAATTCGCCGTAGGAAGAATTCGACGTAGGAATACGCACCCGTAATTTTGACAATCCATTTCCTTTATTTAGAGAAGAAAGAGCTGAAAAACAGAGCCTCCAAATTGTGTTTTCCGGTTAAAATTTATTGATTATTAAAATATTATACTATTGTTATATTTCACGAAAGTTAATCATCACCCACTCGACTAAACAGTGTTGTCCAATTGTTGGAAATTCAAGAATGATTGTCTGAAAGAACCGTTAATTATCAGATGAGGGTACAGTTAGGTACTGCGGAACACCTTCATTATTGAACTGGTAATTTTAAATATCTCCAATTCAATTCTCTTATTGTAGAGAAAAGATGTCTCTTGATACGAAATTCCAAACACCCACCTACTATCAATGATCTCATGAGGTGCAGTTGGATATTCCGTAAAAGTTGATCTCATCATTACAAGAATTTATTACCTGCACGTCGATATCATATACCCTTTCGGGGCATGAATTCGATTGTCTCTATTTAATTACTGGAAGAGAATAACGGACCCAATAACAATGCCTTGTAATTAAGTGTGACTTTTTCCATCCCTTATTTAGACAACAGCAAACAAACAATAGGCGTATTATATTTATTGACTTGTCAAACGATTTGCATAGGCTAATTGCAGGCAAAAAATAAAAACATAATGACCTAATTTCACGTCAGGAAAATACAAACGCATAAATGTTTTTAAATTTAGTTCCTACTCGGAATGTTTCTTCCATATATGCTATACAAAAGGAGGCTCGCTCTATATGGAATGCTTGTTTGCTGGACAGGCCAAAACTTATATCCACTAACTCTTCTTGTTGGTCTACCGCTGTGCTTAATATTCATCAATACTTTTCGTTAGAACGATTGTAGCTAACGCTACTTGGATTTATGGGGCTTATTTCTGAGTAGTATTATTGGAACACTGGCACCGTTGAAAATGGAAATTTTCACATATCTGTTCCTGGTCTACAGTGCTCTTCTGAGTGGAATATGCACATGGGAATTTATGGATTGCTCATTCATTCTGATCATTATGACTATATTCATTGTATCCGTTGTTTCATTGTAGGTTTCTTCCTAGGCAGTTCACAAAACCGCTAAACGTCATTGTTTTAAACAAAATTTCGTTTCCGTTAACTAGCTGACGAACGTCAAGGCCCAGAAGTTGAAACTTGTGCGAGCAATGGATCAACGAGGCCTTACCTTTTAATGTGCGATTACCCAGAAATACAATGTTTTCATATTTAGATCATCATGGATTTTCATCTGGTACCATCTGATTCCATGGAGTATATGTTATTTTTGTGGTAGGAATCACACGTTAAAAGGCTAGACCTCGTTTATTCTCAGCTCGCGAACGTTTCGACTGTCGGGGGTTGACGTTGGTCAGCTGATTGAAGGAGAACCCATTTTCAGACCCTTTTTATTCCAAACCCATCTCTCTCCCTTTTTGCTGATTTATTTCCTTCAGGATCTAACTGGCTTCGAAAGCTTCTCTATTGATCAAATCAGAAAACGAGTGCCTCGTTCCAAAGCCTCACCATGGAAAAACATGGTGTTTGAGAGGTGAAAAACTTTCATTTTGATAATAATGTTTTGAACTATTCGTCTTACCATCATAAGAATTGTTTTCATATCCATGTTAACTAACATATTCACCTCTTCATTTGACCACTAACTATCATTTGACCAGATTCAAGCAAATAATAGAAAATGAAAATGGTTCTCGGCAGTGTAGTGGTCATCACGTCCGCCTGACCATGGTTGATATTCACGCATCGGAGCCTCCGTGTTGGGATTCGCATATATAGCCTGACATAACGACTTTTTTAACGAACTATTGACATCCAATGGCAGAGTATCATATGGAGAAATAATTTGCACATATTTGTTGAATAATTTCAGTGGGGTCATAAAGAAAAAACATCACAATGCAGCTGCTCTGAATCTATTAATTTGAAACCTTCTGGACCATGTTCTCCACATAAAATGCTAGAAACTTGTTATTATTGATCATTCCAATTAATTTCTCAACAATAGAATAGAAATCGGGCTGGAAGGGATGGGTCCCTTGTTACTATTCATGTTGTTTTTGCATTTTGCTATTTCTAGACTCTCACATGCATTTAGTAGGCTTGTGTCATGCACATTCTTCAGATTCAGATTGCTTTCACCAATTTTACGGTCATTGTCTAGAGCGTATTGGGTGGCACTGGATTTCATGTGTGCAGAATGCTCCTTGAATCGGGTTTTAATAGCTTGTCTGCTATGACCGATGTATTTGGTGATGCAATCTTGAAAACTGAACAATGTATTTTTCAGATTACCAAGAAGCTGTTATAAGAAGTTTTATATTCAACTTTCGTATTTTCTTCAGATGAGTGAACTATTTACTTAAGCTAAAAAGAAAATCCAGAAAAGTCAGGAAATTTACGAAATCAGTTGTCAAGATTGCAACAACAAATACATCGGCCAGAGCAGATGACCTATCAAAACCTGTTTCAAGGAGCATTTTGCACACATTGAATATGGAAGAGTAGAAAAATCCAGTGTCGTAAAGGCTTCTACTCGAGCTTCTGAAAGGAACTGAACAAAGGTATCGTGGTAAAAAGAGATCTTATGATTCTTCAAACACCAAAGTAATATCTGACTTCAATATGAAAGACAGACAATCGAAAATGACAAAGTTGGAGTGATTATTCCATTACAACTTTGCCCTTATCGCAATTGAGATCACAGCAAAGCCATACCGAATGGAAGTGATGATTTATGATGATAGTTCAGGCTGATAGGTCTCGAGATGGAGCCAGAACCGATATAGAGATATAAATTGAAAGTTTGGTGAAACGATCCCTAAAGCCTTCTACTCGAGCTTCGGAGAGGAATTGAACGAAGGTATCGTGGTAGAAAGAGATCTTATGACCTTTCAAACTCCGAAGTCATATCTGACTTCAATATAAAAGACAGACAATGGAAAATGACAAAGTTAGAGTGATTATTCTGTTTCAGCTTTGCCCTCATCGTAATTGAGATCACAGCAGAGCCATATCGAATGGAAGTGATGATAAATGACTATAGTTCAGGCAGATAGGTCTCGAGATGAAGCCAGATTCGAAATAGAGACGGATATAAATGGAAAGTGTGGTGAAAGGATCCCTAAAGCCTTCTACTCGAGCTTCGGAGAGGAACTGAACAAAGGTATCGTGGTAGAAAGAGATCTTATGACCCTTCAAACACCGAAGTCATATCTGACTTCAATATAAAAGACAGACAATCGAAAATGACAAAGTTAGAATGATTATTCTGTTTCAGCTTTGCCCTTACCGTAATTGAGATCACAGCAAAGCCATATCGAATGCAAGTGATGATACATGACTATAGTTCAGGCTGATAGGTCTTGAGATGAAGCCAGAACCGAAATAGAGACGGATATTAATTAAAAAGTGTGGTGAAACGATCCCTGAAGCCTTCTACTCGAGCTTCGGAAAGGAACTGAACGAAGGCATTGCTGTAGAAAGAGATCTTATGATCCTCCAAACACCAAAGTCATATCTGACTTCAATATAAAAGACAGACAATCGAAAATGACAAAGTTGGATTGATTATTCCATTTCAACTTCGCTCTTATCGCAATTGAGATCACAGCAAAGCCATACCGAATGCAAGTGATGATATATGATGATAGTTCAGGCTGATAGGTCTCGAAATGAAGCCAGAACCGAAATAGAGACGGATATAAATGGAAAGTGTGGTGAAAGGATCCCTAAAGCCTTTTACTCGAGCTTCGGAGAGGAACTGAACGAAGGTATCGTGGTAGAAAGAGATCTTATGACCCTTCAAACACCGAAGTCATATCTGACTTCAAAATGAAAGACAGACAATCGATAATGACAAAGTTAGAGTGATTATTCTGTTTCAGCTTTGCCCTTATCGTAATTGAGATCACAGCAAAGCCATATCGAATGCAAGTGATGATACATGACTATAGTTCAGGCAGATAGGTCTCGAGATGAAGCCAGAACCGAAATAGAGACGGATATGAATGGAAAGTGTAGTGAAAGGATCCCTCAAGCCTTCTACTCGAGCTTCAGAGAGGAACTGAACGAAGGTATCGTGGTAGAAAGAGATCTTATGACCCTTCAAACACCGAAGTCATATCTGACTTCAATATAAAAGACGGACAATCGAAAATGACAAAGTTGTATTACTTTTTCCATTTCAACTTTGCTCTTATCGCAATTGAGATCACAGCAAAGCCATACCGAATGCAAGTGATGATATATGATGTTAGTTCAGGCTGATAGGTCTCGAGATGAAGCCAGAACCGAAATAGAGACGGATATAAATGGAAAGTGTGGTGAAAGGATCCCTAAAGCCTTCTACTCGAGCTTCGGAGAGGAACTGAACAAAGGTATCGTTGTAGAAAGAGATCTTATGACCCTCCAAACACCGAAGTCGTATCTGACTTCAATATAAAAGACAGACAATCGAAAATGACAAAGTTGGATTGATTATTCCATTTCAACTTTGCTCTTATCGCAATTGAGATCACAGCAAAGCCATACCGAATGCAAGTGATGATATATGATGATAGTTCAGGCTGATAGGTCTCGAGATGAAGCCAGAACCGAAATAGAGACGGATATGAATGGAAAGTGTGGTGAAAGGATCCCCAAAGCCTTCTACTCGAGCTTCGGAGAGGAACTGAACGAAGGTATCGTGGTAGAAAGAGATCTTATGACCCTTCAAACACCGAAGTCATATCTGACTCCAAAATAAAAGACAGACAATCGATAATGACAAAGTTAGAGTGATTATTCTGTTTCAGCTTTGCCCTTATCGTAATTAAAATCGCAGTAAAGCCATATCGAATGCAAGTGATGATACATGACTATAGTCAATGCAGATAGGTCTTGAGATGAAGCCAGAACCGAAATAGAGACGGATATGAATGGAAAGTGTAGTGAAACGTTCCCTCAAGTCTTCTACTCGAGCATCGGAGAGGAACTGAACAAAGGTATCGTGGTAGAAAGAGATCTTATGACCCTACAAACATCAAAGTCATATCTGACTTCAATATAAAAGAAGGACAATCGAAAATGACAAAGTTGGATTACTTATTCCATTCCAACTTTGCTCTTATCGCAATTGAGATCACAGCAAAGACATACCGAATGCAAGTGATGATATATGATGATAGTTCAGGCTGATAGGTCTCGAGATGAAGCCAGAACCGAAATAGAGACGGATATAAATGGGAAGTGTGGTGAAAGGGTCCCTAAAGCCTTCTACTCGAGCTTCGGAGAGATACTGAACGAAGGTATCGTGGTAGAAAGAAAGTCTAGACTCCAGACAATGCCCACAAAATTGGTGAGAGCAATCTTGAACTTGTCAAGCATGTGCATGACACAAGACTACTTAATGCATGTGAGAGCCTAGATATAGCAAAATGTTAAAAACTAATTATTCAGAGTATTCATAACAGTCGAGGTCCATATCGGACCAAAAAACGTTGCAGGTAGTGGCTGCACTAGTTTATTATCGAGGAATTAATTATGATAATCAGCGGTCACAAACAAAGTCCATATCGGACCAGAAAACTTTCAGTATATTCTACGTATATAAATAAACAGCTGACTCCAGTGTTTGGATTCTATTCTAAAGAAGATGCTAACCTTCTTAGAATTATAAAATATATTGATGCAGGTGAGTGCCCTGTTGGGATCTTTTGTGATCTTAGCAGGGCATTCGACTGCGTCAATCATGATATACTCCAAGATAAACTATCTAGGTATGGAATTAGGGGTCTACCACTAAAATGGATTTCAAATTTTGTTCAGAATCGAAAGCAATATATTCAAATAAATAATAAATCATCTCAACAGAGATCATGTGATAATGGGGTTCCACAGGGATCAGTTCTGGGACCGGTTTTATTTTTGCTCTATGTTAATGATATTGATCAATTGAATATTCCTGCTGCTGTTACTCTATATGCTGATGATACGTCCCTGATTCTATCATCGAAACACAATGACATATTGATCAAAAAATGCGAAGTAACTGTGAGTGAAATGGAAGACTGGTTCTCAACAAACTTTCTTTCTATAAATAAAGAAAAAACACAGGTAATTAGGTTTCATAACAAACAGAAACAATGTGAAGATCTTGTCTTCCATGATCTCAGAACCAATGAAAAATGTGTCAAATTCCTAGGTTTATATATCGATGAATGTCTCACCTGGAAAAATCATTGTGAACATCTGATATCTTAGCTGAATTCCATATCTTTTCAGTTACGAAACCTCAGAAGTACCCTTAGTTACGACATGCTGCAAAAACTCTATTATGCCCAGGTAGACAGTAGACTCCGTTATGGAGATCTGTTTCTGGGGTATATCTTCATTAGCCAATGATGTTTTCATTGCCCAAAAGAGAGTGATTAGAAGTATGATTGGATTGATAATCAGAGATTCATGTTATAATATATTCAAAAACAATGAAATCTCAACATTACTATCACTATTTATACTTGAAATATTTCATGTTTTTAAAAATAGATCGAGATTTGCTTTGAGATCGGATATTCATCAAGTCAATACCAGACAGAAAAATGAATTTCAAACACCCTTTAGCAGAACCAAATTATGTTCAAATTCACCCAATATGATAGGGCCAAAAATTTTCAATGCTTTACCCAGTGACATCCGAGACTGCACACCTGCTCCCTTATTCAGAGACCGCCCAAAATCATTCCTGATTGAAAATTGTTTTTATGATGTTATATACTTTTTATCTTTGACTTAGTCTTATGTGAATGTTCTTTTTACCTTTCTTAGCACAATTTTTATAGTGATATATTTTATACTTACTTTCTAGAACACTTTCTGACTATTCCTATACAATTAAGCATTATCCAAAGGAAAATGGATATTATTATTATTATTATTATTATTAACCTTGTAATCGAAACACGCGTCGAGTGCAAAAATATCACATTGTTGTTATGGCAATAGATCTCTAAAGAAAGTTTCAACTTTTATACAGAAGGTTCCAATCTCATCGTTTATTGTACTATTGATATATTTCGGAAAACAATACTAATGTTTGAGGAGATGATTATGTGACAGAGTGAATTTTGAATCATTATAATGTGTGATGGTGTTTGATCATTGAGTGAGTGTTCATAATCTAATGATATCAAACTTCGTCTATGGGGTCATAGTTATTCTGAATTTTTTTATTTCCTCATACTTCTTCTTCAAAGATACTTTGTCCTCGAACAATTATTTCCACTTAGCTAATTATCAGAGGCTGTGTATCTATTTGAAGGTACAGAATACCTGTTCTTGTTCACGAAATAGATCTCTATTCATGGTGAATAACCAAATCACTCAAAGTTCAACAAACGAAAACGCACAAAAAAATTAGACACTAAATTTTTTCTGATGATGTCGTGCATATTCTGAAGTATTTGTCGCTGCCAGTACAAACACTCGGAAAACAGGCGTTTGTTTGTTCGGACGAATCGTCAGAACATATATTTTTGCCAGAACTCACATCCATGGTAACGGTAGCTCCATGTGGAAACCGTACAAGTGGCTCCTCTAATGAAATATACGTACTCGAATGTTCTTATTTTATATCAAGATTAACACGAAAGGCAAGCCCTGTAATGTTCATAGAACACCGCGTGAATCATGGGATGAGAGATACGAATTAACATTCACTTTGTATTTTTGAAGTTTGTAAGCCTCAGGAAAACCTTTCTCGGCAAAGAGTCCCAAAGCTCAGTTATTCTATTAGAAAAAGATCCCTGAGCAAGAGAAGTTCGACAGGTCTCCAAGTTCACAACAAAGGGGTGGGAAGTCTGTACTGGTCGAGTCATCCGTGTAGATATTGCCAAGGGTGGAACGATTGATAACAATTCAGAAGAGTACCGACCGTGAAAGTATCTATAGAAGAGGGACAAGTCTTCAACCCTTCAATGATGTACCAATGAAGTGAGCGAGTCTGTGATCACCAACAAGACGAAATGCCTTTCTCTGGATAGGATCGATAAGCCTTAAAGAATGTTTTGGTGCCGAACTCCAAACATGAGAACTGTATTCCATGACAGGTCGTATCTGAGCCCTGTAGATCATTAGAAGCTGACGAAAAGTGAAATATTTCTTCGCACGAAATAGAAATCCAAGTTTCTGGGAAGAACTTTTAGCGATCGATTTCACATGGTTCACATAGTACTTGACTTTGTAGGAATAGTTACTCCTGACGTCTGAATACTAGATGATGATGGATCGGCTTTTTTTGAGAAGAGACATGCCTGGCTTTTCGTAGCATTGAATTCCACCAAGTTCACGTCACCCCATTCTATTATTGTTACCAAGTCGTCGTTAATTTTATTGATGTGAATGTTTCTTTGAATTTTTGTTTCTGGAGCTAGTATGGGGACTCTGGAAGAGAAACTGGTATGAAGAGTACTGTCGTCCGCAAAACTATGTATTGAACAAGATGTTTTCTCGAGCAAATCATCGATATGAAGCAGAAACAAGGTGGGCGCCAGAACTGAACCCTTTGGAACACCTGCATTCATTGGGGGAATATCAGATGATACTCCATCTACATACAGATACCTATCAGACAAGAAATTCTTCAACAAAGCACACAACTGAGGAGGCAAATCATAAGACGGTGGTTGAGAAAGGAGACCTCGATGCCAAACTCGATCAAACGCTTTTGAAATATCGAGTGAGTGTTCCATAATCTTATATCAATTTTCTTCTATGGGGTCATTATCTATTCTATCATTGTTTATTTCATCATAGTTCTTTTTCGAAGAGACTTTGTCCTAGAACGATAATTTTCACACAGTTAATTGAATACGGCTCTGTATTTACTTGAAGGTACAAAATATCTGTTCTTGTACACAAGATAGATCTTTATTCTTAGTGAATAATTAAATCACTCAAAATTCACCAAAAAAATGCTCAAAATAGGAAATGACACTGATTTGGACGCTGAAATTTTTCTGATTTTGTGCATATTCTGACGTATTTGTCGCTGCCAGTGCAAACACTCGAAAATAGGCGTTTGTTTGTTCGGACGAAATCGTCAGAACATATATTTTTGCCAGAACTCACATACATGGTAACGGTAGCTTCAGGTGGAAACCGTACAAGTGGCCCTTCTAATGAAATATACGTACTCGAATGCTCTTTGTTCAATATGCGGATAAACACGAAAGGGAAGCCCTGTAATGTTCAAAGAACACCGCGTGAATCAAGGGACGGGAGATTTTTGAAGTTTGTAAGCCTCAGGAAAAAACCTCTCTCGGCAAGGAGCCCAAAGCTCAGCTGTTCTATTAGGAAAAGATCCCTGAGCAAGAGAAGTTCAACAGGTTCACAACAAAGAAGTGGGAATTCTTCACTCGTCGGGTCATAAATGTAAATATTGCCAAGGGTGAAACGATTGACAACAATTCAGAAGAGCACCGGTTCCATAAAAGTACAAGCCTTGTAGCTGCAAGAGAAAGACTATGCAGGTAGAGGTGAAAAACGAGCAAAAAACAATTATTTATCATCGTATTTCTTTGTGTTTCTCTTGTAGCTACAAGACTTGTATGTTCATGAAACATGCCCCTGTACGTCGTGTGCTACTTGGGAATTATCATAGATAAAAATAATGAAACGCATATTCTTTTTTCAACTTCGATCACCGGATCGATATTAAATAAAATATGGTTCATCCTTTATCTCGAATGGGGTCTCCAGTTACGGTAAATCGAACTGAGAACGGCAAATATAAATTCATTTAGTTAACTTTCCGATATCCGCTTGGCTTTCCTGAGAACATTAGCCTGATGTCTCGACGGTATGAACGAACTGTTAAAATCCGATAATAGTATAATTTGCAGGAATCGTTTGCATAGATTAGCTGAATTAATTAGCATCGACAGAGGCTTACGGAGAGTGGGTGTGCTTCCAAGTGACATATGGACGTTGGGTGGAAAAAGTCAATTCGTAGTACGAGATTCCGATATAAGCATACAATGACGTGATTATTCGGAAGTATGGGATACCGTTAAATTTTTTATGCGAATTTGCACGTTTTATGCAAATGCATTTTAAGTCGTGGTCATAGTTGTCCAAAGTACAAAGACAATAATATTGAGCATCATTAGTGGAAACACGATATGTCAATTTAAAAATGGCCGTTTCGCAATTGTTGGAAACGACGGTGAACATGAACAGAACAGTAATCGAGACACTTCATTGAATATCGCAGGAACCGGGATGGGTAACTAATGGATATGGAATTCGATTTCCATTGCCACAATAACCAGGAAAGATACTCGATTCCCTTCCGAATCTTGATTTGAAACGAAGACACGACTAGGGAAACAAATAATATGGTTGAATTGCAAGATTTCCGAATGAATGGGAGGGAATATGTTTGTGAGCTCAAAGTTTGGGGCATTATTTGAGCTCATTAATCGTCGTTGAGCAAAGAAGCTAATTTGAATGTCAGTCATCAGGTAGAGGTTTCTTTGAGTGCGGTTGACATAGAAATATGCGCCAGATGGATTTGGGTTGAGTTCAACTGGATATTTGTTAGATAGCTACCAGCTGACGCCTTTATACGAAAGGATATTTTCAAACTTTGGAACTTGTGCGAGTTAGCTTCAACGATGTTTTACCTTTGAACGTGCGAATCCGTATGAGCCAATGCTCACTATGAAGAGATTTTGAACGGTCACTTTTTAATACAGGTGATGAGTCTTTTGTGAATTCAATTCATCGATTCATTCTCGGTAGGGTAGGGGTTAGCACGTTCGCTTTTCAATCGGAAGATCGGGGTTCCAATCCCCACTGTGCTGGTTGATCGCACGTCCAAAGGTAAGGCCTCGTTAATCCATTGCTCGCACAAGTTTCGACTTCTGAGGGTTGACGTTCATCAGCAATTTTAGAACAACAACAAATAATTCCGAAACAAATATGCATATCTATTGTTCCGAATACAATTAACATATAAAATCACAATAAAACCCACAACCCAAAAATTTGAATAAAAACTTTTCTAGAAATCAATCCGAGACGAACAAACAATGTGTGTAAGTAATTGACATTTCAAACAAATGGGGAAAGGATGGGGTTGAATTTTCCACAGATAGAACAATCAGAAATTCGAAATTTCTCCCAAATAAGTTTCGAAATACGACAAAGTTCCTTCCGAAAAGGCAAATCGAGACATTCTGAATATTTCTTATACAATGAAAAAATTCTGTCAATAGGAGAGATGTACAAAAAAGAGTCGGAATAATGGTCGAAATTTGTTTTTTCGTTAGCCAGCTGAGCCCCCCTGTCAACACTCAGAAGTAGAAACTTGTGCGGGCAATAGATCCAGGCCCTTCAATGTGTGAATCCAAGCATGGTGGTTCTCTAGCTGGGAATTGAAGCCTGATCTTTCGCTAGACAGGCGGACGTACTGACTGTACCAGTTTCAGATATTTTTCTCATAATATGTAGATTCACACGAAAGGGAAGCCCTGTAATGTTCAGAGAACACCGCGTTAATCAAGGGACAGGAGATACGAATTAACATTCTCTTTGAATTTTTCGAGTTTGTAAGCCTCAGGAAAAACCTCTTTTGGCATGGAGTTCCAAAGCTCAGCTGTTCTATTGAAGAAAGATTCCTTAGCAAGAGAGGTTCGACAGGTTTCCCAATTTACAACAAAGGGGTGGGAATTCTGTACTTGTCGAGTCATTCGTGTTGATATTGCCAGGGGTGGAACAATTGATAACAATTCGGAAGAGCACCGACCGTGAAATTCTACGAAATTTCAATGAAGTGAGCGAGTCTGTGAGCGAAGAATCAACAACAAGACGAATTGCCTTTCTCTTCGTCACCCAGCAGATGGCGTTGCCTCTTGGAGGTTTACACCATCTGCACCAGTTTCATGAATTGGACGAACAAATGTTATAGGCATTTTCATCTATCAATTTTGTCAGGGAAAATACAGTCTTGAGAACCAGAACTGAAAGAACGGGGGTTACTTCTCCAATTCGGAACCACTGGCTGGAATTGACACCATGTGAGGTAAGACCTCGCACAAGTTCCGACTAGTTTGAAGTTCCTGCTTGAGGAAGCTATCATGAAGGTTTAGTTAGCCATAATATGTAAAAATCTCATATTATTTGTTCAATATTCGTTTTCATCGAGTACGGCCACTTCCATTCAGATAAAGTTTCGAATTCTTAGAGTTCGTAAGCTGGTTGAAGAAATCACATTTTTCTTAAGCCACTATACGGTAAAAAAAATATGTAGAATTCATTCATGATTGGCCTATTCGAAGTTAAACCTGGTGAATTGTCAATATGAAAATGTTCAAAAATCTAATTTTGTGTTGTAATATCTGCGCTTTTCCTCTATTCCACAATTTTTCGCCACTGATTCCCCTCAGGAAAAAGTCCAGAGATCCTTGTATTGCTAGTGGTGGAAACCCCATATTTCTAATTTTGTAGATTAGGCCGTCAAAATAGTTTTGGGACGCCAGACTGTCCGAGTCAAGATGCATGAAACCCTGGTGCGTTGACTTAGTCCTGAGAAATCGTTAGTCCAAATTCTCGATATCTCGCATTTTTTATTTCGAAGAATTTCAACTAAAGAAATCCCTTCAAGAGATTGCCAACTGAGACCCACTTCATGAATTTGGTAACATAACATTTGAAAACACTGGCCTGGAAGAACTTTCATTCCATGATTTAAATTATTGTTTTTGCAACCTTTTTTACTAGGCACGTAACAACCATTGATTTTGTTAGAAAACAATCAGTGAATCACCCGAATATGACTTCCACCCAAGAAAGTTGAAAAAGGTCATTCAAGGTGGAGTTTTTTTCCATCGTCGTCAGATTAATATCACGTTCTATTATCAATGAAAATTAATTTCGATTCTTGAATTCTCAAAACTATCAGAATCTATTCTATTTTTGAAATCTGTGTTGACACTATTATACCGTGTGTCACAGACTCATAGTACACCCCCGTTTTCTCCTTTGTTTTTCTAGATATATTTTTGAAATTCGGAACATTGAATATGCTCACTGAACAGCATTTCTCGACATATCTGAAAGAAAAAAATAACTTCCAATTTTTCCGGAAATGACATCAACTTTCGATTCTTGAATGGGACACCCTGTATATTGTTACATGATCGGCTAGGGATGATCATGAGGAATCAAACGATACTAGGTTTGATGATGTTATCTCCAATGACTGCGGAGATATCGCCATTTATTTTATCCATAAGCTCAACGAGTAGGAGAGAGAAACTTTTTCTGGCGGGTCAATCCAATTCTCTCTCCCACTCATTGAGCTTATGAATAAAATAAATGGCGATATCTCCGCAGTCATTGGAGATAACATCATCAAACCTGGTATCGTTGGATTCCTCATGATCATCCCTAAACGATCATGTAACAATATGCAGGGTGTCCCATTCAAGAATCGAAAGTTGATGCCATTTCCGGAAAAATTGGAAGTTGTTTTTTTCTTTCAGATGTGTCGAGAAATGCTGCTCAGTGAGCATATTCAATGTTCAAAATTTCAGAAATATAGCTAAAGAAGCAAAGGAGAAAACGGGGGTGTACCCAGAGTCTGTGACACACGGTATATTTTCTAACCCTAACGAATAATTTATATTTGGTAGCTACTTGATATACAATGGAAATGGATATTAGAATCGGCAGTATTAATACCACGAACAATGCGAAATTTTTCATTATAAAAGTAAAAAGAGGTAAAAAATTCACTCAACAATAGCAATAGTAACAAAAAACCATAGGAAGTACAACGTGAATGAAACGAACAAAACTAAATGTAATAGTAATTAATATTGAGTTTATTGAAACTTCCAAACACATTCAAATTTGATATACTTCAAATCGAAGTCTCAAAGTTGTTTGTAAGGGTAAGCTGTCTGCAAGGTAGCCTGTCCACACAAATTTTATGTTATAACGCTTTCATTAGTGAACAAAATATCCCGCGAAAGTTTAGCCAATGAGACCGTCGGTATCTAAATTCACTCGACATGATTGGAATTGCAACTTTTTAAAGTCACATTTGCATCATCACCAAAAATGTAAGATCTCCCTTCGATTTCTCAGATCTAGAGGAACTGACTAAACAAAAGCACATCAGTCAAAGCAGCAGGGTTTTAATGCATCTTGGTCAAGATATATCTATTGCGAGATTTTATGAAGGTGAAAGTAGAAAGTGAAAAGAGTTTTGAAAATATACAAAGTATAGCGCCGAACACATATGGACTAGGAACATTGAACAATGATATTAACCTAAACATATACAAATCTCAAATCTAATGGTAAAGCACACTTAAAGAATCTACAAGTTAAAATATATTGAAATCAATGTCAAACATATTATTTTTCATAGCTAACTCCAGCTTGGGCTTGAACACAGATGCAGATAAGAGAAAGTATTCAGGTGGCAGATCATTTATAATATACGTGACTAGACTTGAAAGTGATTGACAATGTTCCTAGCTGAATGGTACTAGTTCGGGTTTCCATTATCAATATATATTATCAACACTATTGAAACTTGTTGCGAAACCAACAACTGTTTACCGGATATCAAGCGAGTGTGGCAAATCTTACATCGGAGAAACCAAAAGACCATTGGGAGTGAGAGCAGGCGAACACAAGAAAAACACACAACGAAGAGACACAACGAAATCAGGAATAGCGCAACATGTTCGGAAATACCATCGCAGTTTTAAATGGTCTGAAGCCGAGGTCATACAGAAGGAGGAGTACTGGTTCAAGAGGAAATTCAAGGAAGTCGCCTGCATCCTCAACAACGACGCATTCAGTCACCCTATTATGGAGATCCGTGATGTGTGGAGGCCGCTTATCCTAGGCATGGTCCTATTTCGGCTCGATGTAAGAAAATCTAGCGCCAATACATTAATTTCCCGTTGAAAACCGATCAGCACACTTCTAGTAGTAGCACCCACTCGCTTCCTCGTGAGTACCGCCCCTTCTCACACCATAAGAAAACCGGGGCTTCATAACCGACCACTTCTCGAAATATTGTCAGTCATCACCCGAAGACAATTGCGGATACCAGCACTCGAAACGTCGTGAGTACCCTCAACTTGAAACTTGGTTTCAACATTTATTCATAATATTTCATTTATTTATTTTTTTGTATTTTGACTAGTACTTCACATTCGATACCCCAATTTTTTTGTCACAATATCATTTCATTAATTTCTTTATTTGAAAAAATGTTTTGACTGATATTTCATATTCGATATCTCGATTCTTTGTAACAACATTATTTTCTTTGATCAATCATTCCTTAATTTCCTAATCGACCAAAAAATCCATTTCAACCTTTCGTTTGGGATTTGATTTTCTCACTTGATTTGTATTTTTGTCCTTTCATTTTTAGCAACAGGAAGTCTAAACTATTAGCATTCATACGTGAATATGTAGGACAAACTAGACGGGAAGAATTCTGTTCTGTGAATAAAAATAGTAAGTCTAATGGTAGTGTCCTAATTGTCGATTATTAGTTTTCTGTCCCCATTCTAACGTTTCAAAGAGATATCCAGGCAAACCAATCTCCAGAAACCAGAATTCAAAGAGAAAGAACTGTGAACATTTTGGATGAGGATTAACAACTTGTTGGTAGAACGGCAGAAAGCTCCAACAATTTGATTTTCCACCCTGTACCTAGATACATCTCATTAGCACCTGATGATTCCTTAAGTTGTTACCTTCAAACTTTCATCCCATATTGAGTGCAATGAATATTCTTATAAAGCGTAACTCAGTTTCTATCCCCATTATACTTATATGAATACATCTTCACTTGATGAATTACACCAGACATCAATTATACTTTTGCTCTTTTATTGCATTTAATGCAATGGTCTTTCAATGGAATGACATGATCCATTCCAACGTTATTATTGTGAATAACAAATCGATATAATCTCCGTGGTCACAGAGGTAAAGCGTGAGAATAAAATAAGATTTACTGTTTGATCTAATATCTAGACATAGCCGATAGGTTATACCTACATGTAGCAGGAAATGAAAGATTTAACTTCATATTCATGCCGTTCCTCCGCAATATTTTCAGAAGTTTCTCATGTATGCAGAATAGATCTGCCGGCATAGTTGATGCACCATCGAATAAAACAAAGAGACGAGAAAATTATGTTTTAGATTACTTTAATCAAAATTGTTCTCTTGAATGCATTCATATTCATACTTGAGTGGTTTAACGAACGTGTAATGTTTATGTTTGCATATTGGTGCCAAATAACTTTTTCGAACTATTATTTTGTCGTTCTCTTGAATAATTAAACCGTGTATATCGTCCATTAAATACTGTGAGAACCGAAGAAGACAAAATAATTATAAAAGAAAACACTACTTGAACTAGAAGTTCCTCTAACCGGTCACCAATGAATAGAGTGGCAGATACATTCATTTGTGGGTCTGCTTTTGATCAAACTAGAGATATCTGAAATAGTATTTGAATGATAATTTCACACCAAGTTGCGACTAATACCACAATCCGAAAAAATAAGAATTTATATTGGATTCTCTACATGTGTAAAAGGACAGATTTATAATCTAACCCCGCAGATTTTTCAAACCGAAAACCATGTTGTTGGTCAGTTAGAATTTTATGTTCACTTAAAAACTTAATGAACCTATCCAAGTAAGAATATTCAACTGATTCAGAAAAAGCCAAAGGTATTGTTACTGGTCTATAATTTTCCAGTTTTTCTCGGTCCTGCTATTTATGTTTTGGAACTACCTTCCCAATTTTTAAGTCTTTCGGGAATGACCCTGTTACAAAAGACATATTGATCAAGTACGTCAACGGCTGTATAATAATGGCAAAACATTTTTTAATGAGAAAAGAAGGAACCTCATCATGACCAGAAGAATTTTTGTTCTAGAGTTTGTTTTCAATAGAGAGAGTAGTTCTTTTGAAATAAAAGCTTCAAGACATATAGAATGTTAATGGATTTTTATGAGACTATTTTCTTCAGTGATAATATTATTCAATATTTTCTGCGGTGTGTTAGTGAAAATATTATTGAATAGATTTGAAACAGTCGCAGGATCATCATACACGATTTTATTTTGTTCAGTCTGAATATTTTTCGTTTATTTTTTGTTTGATAGTTCAGATATTACTTTCCAAGCTGATGAACCCATTATTCTGTTTTGCGAATGAATTCTCTTGGAAATCTTGACCGAAGCTTCAAGCTCCTTTTTGGCTTTTCTGTAAAAATCTAATCACCGTATCAGGATTTATACACTTTGTAGATTTCTCAGTTTCATACTGGATATTTTCACTTCATCTGTTACCAATCTGTCTCCTGAACCCGACTGGAATCAATAAAGATCAGAATTGATTCCCCTCAATGATGATAATAGTATATTATCTGAATACCACTTGATTTATCACGACTTCCCGACTTTATCTAATGAGAATCAGCTTGACGATGATCAAGCAAGTCAACTACGATGTTCAGTTATTCTTTCTACTGGGAACAAGGCCGGAGCAGGGATCCTGAAGGCCGATCTTGCCAGGTGGAACGACCTGCCAATTGCCAACTTGAACATACGTGATGTAATGTTCAGTCAGAGGCGTAACCAAAAGATATATATCAAGCCGAGTGGCAAACGGTCTATCTACTTAAACTCCCATCGATGTAGATATGTTAATTGGGTTCGGTTTGATTCTGATACATTTGCAAGATCGTGTTTGGGAATAAAAATATACGCATATATGACACTGAACTAATATATCTAATAAGTGGGCGGTTTTGATGTCTTATAGTGCTGGTTAGCGGGTTGCTTTATGTAACGCATCGAAAACTTTCTCGTTCATTTAGACTGGTGATCGTGAAAAACATTCAATTAGACAAATTGTGCACAATTGTTGATTTGTAAAATTGAGAACTCAACTTGGGTATAGGGCACAAAACCCTATGAAAATGGCTTTCAGCAAATTTTGATGATATTTTGGTATACTGTTTCATTAGACACCCTCCCCAATTTTGGCAAGTTATGAGAGGATCATATGATCAGGAGAGCCGCTAGAGGGCGAGAAAGTTGACTGATTCAAAATGCATCTTTTGATTTTTACATTGGAAAATCATAATTTCTCTGATTGCTGAACATTTTTATATTCAAAAGTGTACAGGGAGCACTAAAACTCAATAATTAAAATAACTACAAGCAGGGAAGTGGGTGAAAAAAATTGTTTCGGATTCAAAATACTCTAAACAACATGACCAAAGAATTGAATGAATGAAAGAAAATACAACAGACTGGTCCCCCATTTATAGATATCAGAAAAACGGAAAGTCCCTCGTGGAGAAAAATTAAACTGTTTATTATGGAAATGTATGCATTTCTTCACTGATTTGAAAATATTTGAAGATGATCAGATGTGGAAAAATACACTCGTATGCATAAGCATGAGTTACAGAAAAAGTTATATCCATTGTCATACAGGGTATCCAACATCGAAAAGAATATTTTAAAATAAAAACCCAACTTGAAAATATGTACTTCTTTCTGTAAGAGAAGTACAACTATCGATATATCCATTCATGTTATTGCAATTCTTGGGTCATATTATTGATTTGAGTGTTTTGATTACGATTTTTCTTGATTATTTCGCCCACTTCACTGCTTGTAGTTATTGACATTATTAAGTTTTGATACACTTTTGAATATAGTGACCTTTGATTTCATAATGATTTCACATTGAATGGTATAGCAATCAAATTATTTAAAAGTTTTCTATGGAAAATATCAAACAATGTATTTTGAATTATTCATCTTGAACCAAACAATATATCAAAATATGTTTAAAATTCGCTGAAAGCCATTTTCATAGGGTTCTTTGCCCTGTTCTTGAAAGCCTTTCATCTTGATATTAACCCATGAATTTTGCTGGATTTTACTGCCTGTTCACTCGATGTTTCAAACCTCGAAAGTTGTTGACTTCAGAAAGAGTTTTCAGGGCCCACCTTGGAACCGTAGAAACTAGATCCGGGAATATATACCATAGAGAAGTGACAGTAATGGTGGTTCCTTTGATGTTTAGTGCCTCACTTCTGATCCTAAGATTCTGGGTGATAAACAATCGGATTCATTGATAAAAATGGAACTTCATCGATATACGCTAATGAAAATACGCACTCTAAAGTTTTATTATAGTACGTGGGCTCACTGTGAAATATAAAATAATAGTAAACGTGTATCAGAATCAGAATGCGCAGAGGGCGCATAGATCGACTTCGACTCAATAAAAGAGATTCTCGCGCCAATACAGCGGAAAATGAATATTTTCCGCTGAAGACCGATCAGCGCACTTCTAGTAACACCCTTCTGCCTCATTGTTAGTAGCGCCCTTTTCCCCACCATAGGATAATCGGGTCTTCAAAGACGACCATACCTCGAAATATTGTCAGTCATCACCCGGAAACGATTGCAGATACCACCAATCGAAAGTTCACTCAACATTTATTCATATTATTTCATTCATTTCTTCATCTGGATTTTCTGACTATTATTCCACATTCGATATTCTCATTCTTTTTGTCATAATGTTATTTCACTTATTTCTTCATTTACGTTTGTTTTGACTAATATTTCATAGTCGATATCTCAATTTTTTCTCACAACATTATTTTTTTCGATCAGCAAACCTCCAATTTTATTTTTGACCTTCTGTTTGGATTCGATTACCTTATTTGATCTGTATTTATATCCTTTCGTTCTTAGCACCAGGTTTCAATGGAGTTCACTAGTCCGAACCATTTCCGTGTCATCAAAATATTATTTCATTTTGAAATATAAATGGGCAGCTAATATTACTTAATGCGTTGAATAAGCATCGAATAGGTGTAACGAAAAAGTTTCAGCTCACTGAAATTCACTCTTCATATCAGTGAATAATGACTTTATTTTTCACAATAAATAACCACTGGCCAAAGCCAAAATCACCCAATCGCTTCAGAAAATACCAGAATGTCATAAATTCAATTCAATGAAGTGGAATGTAACATAATAAAGATAATTATAGCGCAGTGCACTTTGCACCAATGGTAATATTCTATACTGAATGATGAGGTGAATTGAATAAAAAGTGACTACTATTCTATCAAATTGATATAAATGATATAAATAGTTGACTGGATGCTAAAGTCTTAGTTGTAGTCTCAAATACATGTGGATGCACGGAAAGGACTCATCAGTATTGAAGGAATATGGTCTCAGCTATAGGATTCGGTCAGGTGAATTATCCTCATTTATACAGGGCAACAGGTGGTATCAGTTCTGCTGGTGCCTCATTAGCCAAAAAGCACCCTGATATGAACAATTTGCCCTAGACGACAGATAAACCAGGAACTCTACAGAACGCAAGTATTTGAAAAAAGTCCCAGAAGGAAGTCCAGGAGGTCACATCTGAACCCCTGACTTCGAACCTTATAGGAGACAGATCATTGTATTTTACACCTTTTTTGAAGGATGCAATACCTGTGCGGGTTCCCAATGCCAATTGAGTGTCCGCTAAGTGGTTTTCAGCTACTTTCAATCCCTCAGAAAAGGTAGGATACCGATCAAAAATAGGAAAACTTCTTGTCTCAATCCCAACACTCATAGAAAACAAAATCTCCAGCAAACTGGCTCACTCCAATGATGTCTAGTCACATACACCAAAAGGGATCAATACCATTACACGGAAAAGAAGAATCTATACCTATTGTCATCGCACAAAAAGGATAATTTTTATCGACCTCGACAATGAAGTACGGTCCAGGACTGCACGAACAAATACCCAAAAAACAGTAGTTCAGTCAAACAAACAGTCTATCAGTAGTTTTCGATTTAGTTTCGACAGTGACATTCCTTATTGTAAAATAATGATTACCATGATCATCAGGAACTTAAAACGAAGACATAATATTGTCGACCCATAGTGAATCACTCTGCCTTAAAATATATTTTGTCACCTGAAAAGCATAACAATAACTACTCACAGTAAAACACAAGTTGATAAACATTCAAACTCCTGTTCATAACGTTATGGGTTTTTAAAACTTAGTTGTATAATCCCAACAGGTTATCTTCACTTCCATTGATAGAAAACGTGAAGTAACTAATGACGTATATGCCAATAAACTCTGTGAAGTATATTACATTAACAAAAAATAACTATTTTATGTGTCCACTGTGTTGACATTTATTCCTAGTAGATAATTTCCTTTCGTCATGGTAAGCACTACCACTGTTGAACTGGAAAAGAAGCTGAGTTTGTGCCAGGATTGATTGGATAAGCTGTATGTTTCCTCAGCATCATCATTTTCCTTAGTCTTATTCAAATGTTTTCTATGAACATTACCACCGTCTTGGGCGATTGAACTACTCACCTAGGCAAATGTGCCAAATTTTCTGTTACCAGAGCATCCACCATTTATTGGATTATTGGGTCGTTTCTATTCGAAAAAAAAAAAAAGAGTTGAATCACTTTGAATTTCAACTATTCAATTCGGTATTCGAATTGGAAGTGAGAAACCACTGAAACTCTATCAAATGATACATGAGGACCTGAGTCGTTGAAAAATAGAATATTGCTGGAAGACTGTGAAGATTTCTAAGGCGCAAGCCAAGACTTGGCCACACAGAATCCAGGAATGTGTTTTTTTCTATCAAGTGAACATACTATTTTTCCGCAAATCGTTTAAAATTTTACAGATGTTAATAAATATGGCGATGGCGAATAATTTTATTAACAAATAAATGATTCTTCGAAATTTGTAATCAAATTTATTGGAAACTGTTTTTAATCATTGATGTAGAACATTTACACCTTACTGCAAGACATTTTCATTTCCTTATAGTAAAGAAATATTGACTCTTTCTTTGAGGAATTTCCTCTGGAATGTCAAATTTCCCAGTGATCTGCAGAAAATGCATTCATTCTGTGCGAACAATCTTGTTTTTTTTTTTTCGTACAGCTATCGTGCTTTTCAATCTACAGGTTGCACCTTCTCTGGCACTGGAGAGACAGATTCTCAATGGGATGCTTAATCAAACGACAAATGTTATCTCGGCATGTAATAGAAAAATATTATCTTACAATAATAAATCTCTCCGTTTCTACAGTCTACTCTACAATTTATCAATTTATTGAACAGAACAAAAATAACTAGGTACATGTAAACGTGCCTGTGGCAAACAAGTAGCTATTCGTGCTTAGATAGTAACATGGATTAGATTAATTACTTCACGAACATATTGAGTTCGATATTTACTTGGGATAGAATAAAGTCGAATATTTAATCGAAACTTGTTTGGAGGAATAGAGAAATTTCACTATTGCTATATTCCAATTTGTTTACGATAAATAGCGGATAAGACAATAAGAATGATGACTCCCAAATACAGAATCAGATTTTCGTGCACACGAATATGCGGTTCCTTGAAATATATATATATATATATATATATATATATATATATATATATATATATATATATATATATTATATATATTATATATTATTATAATTATATATATATATATATATATATATATATATATATATATATATATATATATATATATATATATATGTTATGGCATTTTTTATTGCAAACGTCAAAGACATTGATAGAAGTCCTTCAGCAGTAGGCCTTGTAACTAACTCCTTGCGCCACATCTCAAGAGCAACTTGGTTGTTTGTGGACTCAAGTCAACCAGGAGACGTGGCAGAATTATTCTCCAATATGACAGGGAGAAATTCTCAGAAAAAAAAAACTTTCTCCCGTAGGGGGATCGAACCCATGATCTCTCGATCATGAGCCTGGCACAGAACCATAGCGCCTACTCCCTTTCCGTTTTTGCACTAGTACTCCAGCGCCTCAGTGTGGAATAGTATATTACATTACTAGTGCGGAAAGTGAAATTTTTAACACGAATGGGTATTGTAGAACGAGGCGTAAGTACTTTCGCACAGTTAATGTTCACTATTTTTTCTACGACCACCTATTTTATTGAACAATATGTAAATATCATATCGTGTATTTTGAATTGCCTGACTAATCTTTTTTTTTGTTTGTGATAGTGTTTGTTTGAATATTGTTCCTATAAAGAGTGCATTTTAATTCACAATTAAATAACAGTTTCAAACATTCGTTGCAAAATAGATGAATTTTGTTTTAATAAAATGAGAATACAAGAAATATAATAATTGGATTGAATGATGTGAATAAACCTTCGAGATATAAGTACATATCTCTGGGAACGTTGGTTCAGTTCTGAATTAGCTCAGTAAGTAAAGTATCCGGTAAGATAACCGCGAGGTTTTTGTAAATTCTTTCGTCAACGTCGACCTATGTCCACTATCAAGCCCAATCACCGAAGCCGGTGAGCACACTTCTCCCAACCGGAAATTTTGCCTAACCCTCTGGTATTCCACCCAGATGTAGGGATCCTTTACGAGCCCAGCATCCATGGAGTCGGGACCACAGCGTTACATCTCCTCCGAAAGACGGCATATGCAAAATATATATTGTGTTCTTTGATATATTTCCTGCGAGCTATGATATGCTATTTTGCTGCAGTTGTATGGGCTTTCGACGCGGTCTTTCCTTGTATGGGGTCACCCATTCAAGTACTAACCTCGCTCGGCGCTGATTAACTTTAGATATCGAATGACCATCAGTCAACCTGAAGAGTTGGGTTTTTTTCAAGCACATTTACTATTTTAACTGCAGGAGGACCCGAAGTACCTACAATGTCACCGAGTCCATTAGTATATACGATCGACATACCTCACTCACCATTATCCATATTATTAAATTCTTTTGAGAGAAAAAAAATCAACAGGACGAAAATTATGATAAAATAAATGGAGAAAAAAAAATTAGAGAAACGAATTGTAGTAAAATAAGTCCAAAGACGACAGTCAATGTTAGGTGAGATGGAAACATTATATGAGTGAGATTGAATAAATTCTCAGTTTGCTGAATATTCCAGGAAAAGGTGGAAAAAATTTGAGAATTGGAGGCAATGTAGAAATACTAAGAGAAATAAATAAAATTCAAGGGATATTGAATGAAACATGAACTGAAACAAAATCATTATGAAATTCTTGAATTGGATATCTTCAAGATTTTTGCATTGCTAATATTCGCAATTATCTCCTGGTGATAATTCGTTATTATTATTGACTAATATTGCGCAAATAGGCAAATTTGAGATATACGAGAAGTTGCTGACTAATAGAATAGGTGTTCCGTTCGGAATGAGCTGTTTTTCAATTATGCAGCAACTCATCAGAGTAGATGAAAAATCTGCCCTTCTGCGTTGTATAGATCACTATATTAATTCTATTGCTTTCAAAACCCGATAAAGTTCGAAGAAGAAAATCCATCTACCACAAAATAATGACATTCAAACATCACCTAATCATAATTCAGTATGTGATACAAGGAATACTAGAAATAACGGCTCGTCGTAAGATTTATGTGAATGATAAACTTTTATTGATGTGTACTTCGAATTGCTAGAAGTGTATTGTTTGGCGAATGCGCCACGAAAATAACTCTCCGATTTTGTTTCTGGAAAATCCAGTTTACGGGTGGAAAGTGAAATAATCAACATTATTGTGTATTGCGTCCAGTGTACAAACTCATATGAAAATGCAATATGATTTCTCAATAATGGCTGTTGAGTATTCGTTGCTATAATAACGAATAATAATGACGGTTTCAGTGATTTATATAATTGTATTCATACCCCTATATGAAATTTGAGAACGATAAAAAATGAGTTCATAATGATAAATTCAGAAGTCTGTTTGAAGAAAAGCATGAATATTTGACAAATACACTCTCTAGTAAATTGCCGAGAAAACTGTTTATTTATCTTCTCGGATATTGAATAACAATAGGAAAATTTTATTTGCAGAAGGTTCGAATGTTGCAGTCACTCCAAAAACTTCATCAACTTTCGAAATGATAACAGCAATAGAAGATAAAGCTCATAATTTACCAGCAGAGGTACCGGGTTATTATAGATCTGAATGCAAACCGGGTACTCACAGAACTTTATTATTTCAGAACAAAGAGCAAATTTGAAAAAAACTGCAATGAAATCTTTGAGATGTGATGAAAGTATAAAAATATTTCCATCTGATAAGGAGAATGCTACAGTTATCATGGACACAAAATGAAACAATTGATCGAAAATATCACATATGAGATACACAACCAAAACACATCTGTAACATCGAAACGAGTGTAAAATAAACTCAGACGAGACCCAACAAAATCCATCGAACAGAAAATATACAGCACATTACTGAAATACAAAGACACGCCCTCGAGAACAATTCACAGGTGATGGTTATAGTTTGAAAAGTTAGATCAAATTGAAATATAACCTTGAGACATGTTGGTGAGTTTCGATGTAGAAAGTCACGAACGTTCTTTTGAACGAAACTTAAGAAATTGTCAAATCAACATTAGAGAATGATGGAACACTAATCAATAGAATAAAATTGTTTGTAGATGCGATCATGGATATTTCGAAACTATGTATGGAAAAAACGTATTTTCAATTCAAAAATGATTTTTATCAACAGGAATTTGGTATGGCTATTGGTTCACTTTCTCCGATTCTTGGTAATATTTATAGGGAGTGTTTCGAGGATTTTTCCATAGATATCCAAATGGTCCAAAGGTATGGTGAAGTGATGTTGATTATGTTTTTGCTATATGGAGTAATGAGCAAAATGAACTCGACACTTTTTTGGTATATATTAACAAACAAGAACCTTCAACTAGGTTCATATTGGAGACAAAATAATAAGAATGAACTTCCATTTTTATATGTTATAATAAAGAAATCGCACGTCATGTGGACACAAGTGTATATCGATAGAAAATACATACCAACAGATATCATCACTATACCTCAAACTACGACACGGGGGTCAAAAATGTATAGTAAAATTCCTTCATGATAGAACAAGAGCTGTATGTAATTCACAAGATGAAATCAACTTTATGAAATCAGTATTGGAAGAAAATGGGTATCCAAAAAAATGTATACGGAAAACATTAACAGACATTGAAAATCCAACACGCTCCACAATGAAGACATACAACCTTCACAAAATACAAAACCTTTATCAAACCTCATACCTTATCTTCCTCGGTTGTCTGAAAAGATAAAACGGATCGGCAACAGTTATAATGTTAGGACAGCATTCAAAACAACTAATACTTTACGTTCAATACTGACATATACCAAACCAAAGAATGCAATGGAAAACAAAAATTTAATTTATCAAATTCCTTGTTCGTGCGGTCAAAAATGTATCGGTGAAACGTCCAGATCTCTAGAAGTGCGAAGGAGTTAACACAAGATGTACATCAGGAACAGACAGATAGGTTCTTCTAAATTATCAGAGCACATTCTTACTGCCGATGGAGATCACACAGTAGAATGGAATGGTAATGAAATGATTGCGAAAAGACCAATGGCAGGAAACGATAATTGAAGGAATCTGCTTTCATCATGCTGTCTGGGGAAGATTATATCTCTATGAGTTCGCTTCCACTACCAAGCCCAATCACCGAAGCCGGTGAGCACACTTCTCCCAACCGGAAATTTTGCCTAACCCTCTGGTATTCCAACCAGATGTAGGGATCCTTTACGAGCCCAACATCCATGGACTCGGGACCACAGCGTTACATCTCCTCCGAAAGACGGCATATGCGAAATTCATCTTGTGTTCTTTGTTATATTTCCTGCGAGCTATCATATGCTATTTTGCTGCAGTTGTATGGGCTTTCGACGCGGTCTTTCCTTGTATGGGGTCACCCATTCAAGTATTATATATTAGGGTTTATTGAACCACGACACGTGTTTCTCTATAGAATAGCTCCCTCAAGCAAGAACATTAATTATTGATAATTAAACTTTCGAACGTCACTATTTTGTGGTAGATCAATATTTGTTCCGTTATGATATATATATATATATATATATATATATATATATATATATATATATATATATATATATATATAATGATAATGTGTCTTTATTTTTAGTTCAAAATAATACATTTAGAAGATAATTGCTTAATGGAGGGCGATATTCAACAGGGTTGCTCTTCCATATAATCCCCATATATATAAACATATATGTGATTTTTTTGATATGCAAATTTGAGTTATACGAAAAGTTGCTGAATAACTGGACTTGTTCTATCCAAAAGGAACTGTTTTTCAATCCATGCAGCAACTTTTCGGGTTAGATAGACGTCTACCCTCCTACACTTGAATTGATTCCTATATTAATTCTTATTTTTTCGGATTGTGGTAGGTTAGAAACCCAGAAAACTACGGAAAAGACGCTATTTCGTATTAGTTCCTTAATTTTATTCTTATCAGCGTTTGATCATTGACGATTCTTTCCACATCTCAGGAGCATCGTACACAAATCATCTGACCTAAGTTTGGTAAATTTCACATCACAGAATTTCATTTCCATTATTAGTTTTTTGTTCCGGTTGTCTGATGACTCATGACACCATCAACCTTGACGGCCGGATTATAAAAAAGTGTATATACCCGACAGATGGTATCGTGCCATCCGCGGTACATGCTCGATTCCATTAGACCCATTCAATTCCGCAAAACTGCCTCATATTGTTATTCATATCTTGAACTGAGAAGCGGGAAGTACCGGCGGTAGATCTTGAAGGGAGTACGCGTGTAGTGCACACGCACGAAATGTGATATGCGGTTCGCTTCTCACAGATCTGATAAGGTCAGCGGTTCACTTGTGCAAGATGGATTTGATTTCCAAACGTGCGGCTATGTAGTCGAAATCTTGGTAAAGAAATAGGGAATACGCATAATTTTTTTCATGTCTCAAAAAGATCACTCGTGACGTAGAAAAACATATAAACAGGCTTAATAATATTCAAATTATTTAATTACCCATACAATTGCCCAATTGCGTTTGTGCAATAAATTCAAACTAAAGTTCACTTTGAATGGTTCTCCTCATATTATAGACTCGACTGAATTGTGCACTATCTGTAACACACAAGAGCCTGAAAATATTATCCACATGCTTTTTGAATGTCCAATAAATACATAGTGATACTCTGTTGATTGCTTAACGAATCTCGAATCTTTACTGTCAGCTTCTGGCAACTTGGATCAGTATACTGCAAAATCAATTTCGTGTTATGTGTGGAGTATTTTGAAATTGAGATCCTTTGCTCTGAATGAATAACAGGCTAATTTTCCTCAAATTGTGCAGAAGTGTTTCCTTGGAAATGCCATTTTATTGTTTATCCCTCTTCATATTATTATCATTTGTTCATCAGGAAATTGCTGATATTGTTGAATTTCTGTTATGCTGTAGGCTATAAGCCAAACCTGTTTCTTTTCCAGAAGCCATAAAATCATTATTATAATATTCAAATCATTTTTCAAAGTGGAATTTAAAATATTCAATGAATTTGAACTCTTCAAACGCAACTGTTTAGCGCGCGCTTTGGATAATGTCAAATGACGTGTTTCGTGTTTGTTTACACTAAGCGTAATGTTCTCACTGGTTTTCAACACACCTTACCCCGTTTTATCGAGAAATCAGACTATACGTTTTGTTACTGTTCACGTCTACTTTCTAAATCTATTTTTCAAATTTCAGTCGGAGAACTTCAAACACATCCAGCTCTCCGCGAAAATATTTCCAAAAAAAATTCAAATGAGTATTGTGCGAAACCTGTTAATCCGACTGAATCCAGGTTTCGCACACATAATAAAGTGCACGTCAATAGCTACTATCGTGCAAAGTTTCAGCTATTATTATTGAAAAATTGCGGTGTTATGGATTAAAAAAAAACATACAATTATCCGTTTATTCCTGCTTTTCTCCGGTTCTAATTATCCGATCAGATCGTTTGACCCGTCATTCTCTTCGAAATTCAGTTCCCTACAGTTTATCTCTTCACACCCTTAGCACTGCATCAGTGGTTTCCTTTTTTCAATAAAGAAACTGAAAAAAAAACGCTTTTTATTGTTGTTTATTGTTTATAACAAATAGGTGGGCATGGTGGGAATAAACTACGGACTGTCCCTCATGGGATAGCACAGGCGGCTTCTAGGTAATATTTTTTCCAAAAAGCATTCATCTGTGGCTCTATTGCTTGGTGTACAATAGTCGGACCGAATTGTGAGAGGAATATGTTTGGAAATACCAGTTTCTCAAACGCTGGGCTTACTGTCGAAGTTGATATTGTAGTTTTCTTGGTATATTCTCAAGGGGGGCAGATTAGCTAAATGGCTGTATTGATGGGGATATGTATTCAAGTTCTCGATAAAGACTCCAGCATTAGAGTTGAAACGTCGAACATCACAACAATTCGCACATGGATTAATACCCGAAAGGGATATGTTCAAAACTGATTGAACTGATGAACCTATCGTTGTGTGGTGCAGTATTGTAAGATCTGGCAGTGTATTATTGAATTTATTTCCATCGGTATTTGCTGATCGGGTGTTTACTTATTATCTTTCAAAATCTTGCGATTCCTGACGATTTTCGTTGAACCACAACAGTTTAAAGTTCCTGCTTGGGAAACGATTGTATAGCGAAACACGTGTCGCGGTTTAGTGACCCCTAATATGTGAAAATATTACAGGCAACTGTATATTATTTGTTTTATATCGATTTTCATCAAGTAACGGCCACTTCGATTCGAAAGAAATATTGCTGTGGTCAGTTGTTCATTCTCCACTTATTTGTCGAGTCACTTTTAACGTGCTCTCAGTATAATTCATTATTTTGTTATAAGATACCAAGAACTGTGTTGACCTATTTTATTGTGGCATCATAGTTTCAGCCTAGAAACGTTTGGCTGTTCACATGATTGGCATAATTTATGTCCAACTTTGCGTGTATATGAGATTATATCCGTACAATTGATTAGAATTGCATACTGTAGAGCAAACAGCATATTCACATTCAGAAGTAATAAAATAAATAAATATTATTGATCACTCACGTTTTGATTGATTGTCAATATTGATGCATCATCACAGTTATCATTAACACATAATTTCACAAATATTACCGATATTTCATTGATATTGAAAAAAAACTATTATGAGCAGCAACTAAAGAAACAAAGAACAAACACAAAATATTTATGGGACGTGGTACGAAAACTCTGTGGAAGAAAAGGGAAAAAAATCGATATCGATTCTATCGCGAATGAAATAGGGGATCTACTGACAAACGACGAGGGAAAAGCAAATGAATTCAATCGTAAGTTTGTGAGCCTTGGGAAAACTCTTGCCGACAAAATTGAAAGAAACCCCCACTTCGAAAGGATCTCGAATATCCTACCTAATAATATGCTGCTAGCACCTACGAACGCAAAAGAAGTATTTAATCTGATAAATGACCTCAAAAACAATAAATCTCCTGGTTTTGAAGACATGAAAGCAGAGCTTTTGAAAAAAATTTCATGCCATATTTCAACCCCTCTAGCATATATAATAAATAAAAGCATTGAAAAGGGAATGTGGCATGATGCGTTCAAAAGATCTGTTGTAGTGCCGGTATTCAAAGATGGTGACAGAAAATCCGTGAATAATTATAGACCAATATCTCTCATTAGCCACCTAGCAAAAATATTTGAAAAACTCCTAAAAAACAGAACTACTTCATTTATAAATAGGTTTAAATTGTTGTCTGACAAACAATTTGTATTTAGAGAAAAAGTCTCAGCTGTGGATGCCATACTCAACACAAAAAATACATACATCCCTTGAGAGTGGAAGACCTAGTTTGTGCTTGTTTATAGATCTGAGTAAAGCTTCCGACACTGTGAGCCACTCGTTACTCATCCAAGTGTTGGAGGACTCGGGTGTCAGAGGTATAGTTTTGAATTTATTTATTAGTTATTTGAAATCTAGGAAACAAGTTGTAAAAGTGAACGATAAAATAAGTCAAAATCTAGACATTGAATATGGAGTACCACAAGGGACGGTCTTGGGTCCAACACTATTCAATCTATACATCAATGATTTATTCAGCTTGAAGATATCTGGTGATATAATAGGTTTTGCGGATGACACTGCTGTTTTTTATGAAGCAGATACTTGGCCGAATTTGAAGACGTAAGTTGAAAAAGACCTTGAGGTGATAAAAAACTGGTTTGATCATAAACTCCTCACCATGAATCTCAAAAAAACTAAATTTATTCCATTTAGTTGTAATGCTGCTGGTATGACAGGTATACAACAAATCAATATGAATATAAATGGCCAGAATCATAGTATCCAGTCAGTGGAAGAAATAAAATATTTAGGCGTATATCTAGATCGACACCTGAGGTGGAATAGACATATCAACTATGTGATAAAAAAACTACAAAATGCTATTTATTCTTTCAAACATATGAAAGAATGTTTACCATTTGGAAATTTAAAAACTTTGTATTTTGCACTTGTTGAAAGCCATCTCAGATACGGAATACAGGTATGGGGAGCCGCTGTGCGATTATATATCAATCCACTTGAAATCCTACAAAAGAGATTCCTGAAAATAATAATGTCAAAACCGCGTTGTTACTCCCCTGAAGATCTGTATAATACATCACAGATCTTGGATATTCGACAGTTGTTCTATCTTAACACATGCATTACATACCACTTTAGTGTAGATAAAGCACCTCACCTCTGTCATCAATATATAACCAGAGGGCGAAAACTACTTAGGCACCCATTGATGAAAAAATCAATATCGCAGATGAGCTACTTCTATATTGGCACCAAAATGTACAACACTTTCCCTGTAAGCATTAAATCTATTAGAAACAAAAATACATTCAAATCATACTTGAAAAAGTACCTAATACAGACTCCCAGAACATGTATTGCTGCCTTGATGGAATTGAATGGTTGATGAAAGAGAATGTAAATGATATGAATAATATATGTATCGCTGTATTATATCGTGTTCTTTTTTTGTTTTTTTTTTTAACATTTCATTGTATGTACTCATTTTACCCCATTGTATCTCTGATATTACATATCCTTCTTTATATTTTCTAATACATCTACACGTTTTACATTTTTTATACGGCTCGTGCACTTCCACAGTCTATTTTATTTTTGTGTATTTTATTTATTTGTCTACTTTTGGGAAACAAGTGCCTCGCACATATCCCTTCGCCACTTTATTCACTTCCAGAATTAATTGTGTTATTGTATTATTTGTATTTACTTAACTTGAATAAAGTCGATATATATATATATATATATATATATATATATATATATATATATATATAGTTCCTCAGAAATCAATCAGCTATTGTAAGATGCTCTACTATCTAATCTGTCCTGGAGAAAAAGAAGTAGTCTATCATTCTAAAAACTAGTCTGACAAAAAAAAAGTCAAATTTCAAGTGTGAAATGGCATTTTCAAGCTTCACAGACCGTTACTGAGTTCATGCATTGAATAAATACTGCCGTGATGATCGTTTCTGTTTTTTATCCAGATGCGATACCAAAATTGCATTCCCGATAATAAATAAATGCCTTTTACACGGTACTATGTATTAATGATGGGTTTATCTATGGTAATGGCAAAACAATTAGTTCCCGATTATACATCAATTTGATGTTAATACGGTAACAATGATTGGCAATTTAAGACAATTTGTATTTGTTTTGTTTCGACATATATTTAATAGGGTTTCATTCGAAGAAGATTGATTTCATTTATCTTGAATCATGAGATTTATCTGATGAGGCAATTGAATAATCAAAGATTCATCTTGTATTATCGAAAATATTAATCACTTTTATTTTCTTAACAGATATTCGATATAAATTACTTTCTGTATCATATCTGAGATGTGTAGTCGACGAAACAGTCAACTGATATACATTTCATTGATATTAATGGATTAGTACCTATCAAAATTGCTTTTGTGAATATAGTTCATTTTAAAATATTCTATTATATTCACACAAGACAAACAGTCGAAGACTATCACAAAGAAAATTCGAGTCTGAACGTTACTTCAATATTTGTCGAGTTTAGTTAGGATTGGGATCAGTGTAAGTCGAAGAAAAAACTATTGTTTTCTTGCCAACGTTTCGAATTTGATTAAATTCATCCTCAGGGCTCTATAACAATGGTTTTTCACAGAGAGGCAATTCAAAAGCTTCGGTATCTTCATTCTATATATTGGACTTGAAATTAGCTGCTACACGCTAGAAGTGAATATCTGACGGTAAATTACGAATACTTTTTACTGTGTTATTCTTGATTTGCCTCTGTTACAGCCGTTGAAGCAACGGGTCACTATTTTTCCGTTATATTTCAAAATAACCAATGATGGATGCCGCTAACTCTTCGCAGTGCTCATTTACATGTTTTGTCATATCCACGTATAGCTTGGGGCTGATCTTTGCTATATGATGTCGAAATTCACAGTTTTCGATTAAAATACCCAATTTTAAATACCAAAAACACGTAAACACAGAACTGTCACTTTCAAATAACAATTGAACATCGATTATTCTCACAAATTTCAAATGAAGTACGGCAACATCGTAAGTAATGCCAACTAGATTCCTGAGAACAACAGGCGCCAAAATTTTTTCATTTCAGTTCTGGAATTGTATCCATTATAAGTACATTATGGATAAAAGTATCAGCATCTGTGTAGAAAAATTTATGATGATGCATATAAGTCCATCTTTCATTGTATCTCCGAGGAAAGCACAAAATGCTCACCTAAATGTCGGCAAATGAAAATGTGGACACTGAAAAGTGTCAATTCTAATTCAACTGTTTGTGAAAGCATAAAGCTATAAGACATCTCGACATTTGAATTTGCGTTTTTTATTATAATCTCCAGATTGAAAACTCGTTATGTTTCACACCCTAGGGCGTAATAAGTTTTATTGGCATAAAACTTCGACGTAGCTGGTGAGTTTACTTTTCCTTTTACGAAGAAGGAGCTCTCTCGGTTTGATTCCGTCTTATTTGTTCAGCCTCGTCCCTTTTCGAGGAAAAATTGTGATACTATGGGAGAAAAATTTTCAATTAAAGGAGACCAACGACTTGGATCGAAATTGAACAAATTCAACAGAACTTTCGGGAGAATAACAAACGATTGACAATATTGATATCTCGTTATATTGATATTTTAAACAAAACACCATCAAGCATAATTGATTTGCTTATAGCCCATCCTGTCTTTTTCGAATTTCTGGCTGATTCTGTTCCGCTATCAACAACTCAATGGATGTTTTACTATGATTGGAAAATATAAATGGAATTTGATACACACCGATGTGGGAAGTGATACAACCATCATATTTCGATAGAAATTAATACATCTCTGTTTCATTCTGAACATATCTAAAATATTACATTAAACGATAAATTATCAAGAACGCGGTTGCCTCAGAATAATCAAGTAGATATATTGTTACCGTGACTACAGGGTATACAATTGTTACCAATATAAATAAACGTCAGATAAAGTCTAGAATAGATGAAATGGGGGCGGGGAGTAGAGGTGTGTATAGTAGTTTTAACAATAAATGGTATTGACTGAAGGATTATAATAAAACCAATTAGACCCTTAAGTTGTAAAATCCGAGATGCACATCATAAATGTAAAAGGACCGGATTCAGGTAATTTTGTTTCTCAGAGAGGGATTGTAGAGGATTACAGCTTACACTTATTGTTCATTTTAGTCTTTGAATTTCATTGGAAGTGTTCGCTTGTGTTACGACGTGCGATAATTTTATAACATTTATTTGTTATTACAGACATTAATAGCAAAGATTTCATACCCCAACGTACAGAATAGGCAGTATGTGGCGTCCGTGAATAAAAAGTAATAGTGCTTCTTCCAGTGGTTCGTTAAAGAAGAATCACTTATCTTGTGACGCGAAAATCATTATAAAAAATGTGTATAGTTCCTTACTTCAGCAAGGATATAACGCGGGTGCTGCAGCAAAAGTAACCAGTAATTTGACGAAGGTGCCTCTTACTTCAGTTAGACGAATTGTTGAAAATTCCATAGAATCAAGAAAAAAGCGTAAAGATTCCGGTGTCACAAAAAGTCTAGACGATTGGGAAAAAGATTTGATAAGGCGAAAAATCTACACTATGTACGATGAGCAGCGTGTCCCAACAATCGGAAGTCTGAAACAGCGGCTCATCAATGACGAAACTCACATCAACTGTGGCCTCACTACTCTTTGGCGAGCTCTGTCTGCAATGGGCTTTAAATATCGCATAATTGACAAGGGATATGTAATAATGGAATCCACACGTTTAATAAACTGGCGTTCTGAATATATAACGTCAATAAGAAAATACCGGTCTAAAAATCGGCCAATACTCAACCTCGACGAGACGTGGTTTGACACGCATGACACCTTTTCCAAACGATGGTCTGATTCCTCTGATGAGTGTAAAACAAAAGCACCATCAAATAAAGGAAAGAGAATCACAATATTACACGCAGGACCAGAAAATGGTTGGATCCCAAACGCTATGTGGCTTTCTGCCAAAAATATTAAGGACTCTTGTGTTGATTATCACGAAGATACGACAGCAGATCTTTTTGAAGATTGGTTTAAGAATTGTCTGTTACCCAACATTCCGCCAAACAGCGTTATAGTAATGGACAACGCAAGCTATCATAGTCGACAATTGCAAAAAATTCCTGGCTCAAAGAATACGAAATTGAAGATTCAAAACTTCATGGCTGCAAATGACATATATTTTGAGGAAAATTATACAAATAAAAAACTTTTACAAGTGCTGCAGTCATTTTCTTAAAAAAAACGTATGTTTGTGATACAATTGCAGAAGAATTGGGACATACAGTGTTACGACAACCTCCCTACTACTGCGTGTTTAATCTCATAGAGCTTATGTGGCACCAACTCAAATCGAGCGTGCGCGGAAAAAATACTTCTTCGAATCTAAGTGGTAGTGTGGTAGATGAATTAGGAACTGTATGAATGACATTCCTACCGAGCGTTGGAAAAGTTCTGTTAGTCATGTTATAAATGTTGAAAACTCGTACCTTTCTGTAAAATCAATTGCGCCAATTATAATTAATTTAGATGAGGATAGCGATAGCGACACTGAACTAAATATAGAATAGAATTATAACATTTAAATAAATTACTTGTATATCTCCTACATTATGCAAAATTCAAATTTCTTAAGTTCGACCCTGTAGCACATTTCCATCTTTTACCAGATGATTTTCTACACAATGGGATTGAATCGGGTAGTTTATTGCAGTTAATAAGCCAATACCATTTACTGTGAAAAATACTATAATGTGACACTTCCTAACCTTCAATGACGTTAGTAATGACAGCATTACATATACAGTTGTAAATAAAAATAGTTACTGAACGATATAAATAGAGAATTGAAGTGATGCCACTAGAGTAAAATCTCTCTTTTAGTATTTCCGTAAAGAGTGTATTAATTTTTTCCCAGAGCACTGCTTTCTAAGATTCCAGAATATGTTAAAAAGTTAAAAATATAAGCGATACTATTTTACGAAAAATACTTTCAATCGATGAACCTGGATCATTCGATATTTTTGAGTCAGAATTGAAACTTCACACCACTTGATGTTCATCTTTAAGGATGACTGCTGAAAGGACATACATGAAAGGCTCGCTTCCAGCTACTTCCTTCCATTGTCGAAGATCAGATATCATGTACATGCAGCATCCGAGTCGTACGCAGAGCAAATGTGACATAGGAACGGTTGCCGTTTCAGAATCGAATAATCCATCACAAATTCACTTGACATTTTACATGGAAGCGTCACGTACAACCTGTGTATATGTATGTATACGGACCAGAGCATGCATTATTCATAAAGCTATGATGTGTGTCCTTTGCACACAGCATGAGGATGCATTTCTATTAATAGATGTCTTTTGATTCATATCAAAAACGTATATCCGTAACTTGAATTCGCTTTCACCATTTTTTCCAGCTGAAAATGATAATGATCGAAACGTTCTTTCATCATGTGACTATAAATGTAGGTATTTCGTTTTCAATGAAACCTGATATGATCGATTGAACAATGGTAGTATAAAGCAATACTATTTACTTGCCAGAATTAAATTTTCTCAGAATTGAATTTTTTGCTACCAATTCGTTGAAAATATTCGTTTCAACCACAGTACTCCGGTAAATTGGGTTTCTGCCATATTTTACAGATGAGATATCCGACCTACAGAGGTTTTTGGTCGGATGTGCATTTTGTGTATCATTACTACTTCTCCCAAGTAATTAATTAACAACAAACGAAGTCCACATCGGACCAAAAAAGTTTGCGGGTAGTTGTTACACTATCTTAAATTGTGAATTATATAACTAGCTTGTCCAATTAATACAATGTTATTCATTTTTACAAAATTTACCGTAAAAAGATTGAGTTGGACGATTTTTTGAAAAAAAGTACATGCTTCCTCCGATGTAACTCGCCACCCGTTAGATTTATGAAAAAAAGGGCGAATACAAAAATTGTAGGGAATTTTATCCTCTTCGAATTTGGATATGACATTTTTGGCGTAGGATCAACAGTGGAATCGGAAAAAACAATTTTTCGTACCTTTAATCCAAGATGGTGGATCGTACGCATCCCCTCAAGGTCAAAAACTTGTTTTTCTCACCAGGGTCGCTCACCTAATGACATATCACAAAATCAGAATTACCCCACCTTTTGCACAGCAAAGGCCTTTTCTGCTCTCCATTGATTGGATTACAGCATCTATGATTGAGCAGCTCTCTCCACTTTCTTCTTGGGATACGTGTATATTTCATGAAGATACGACATGATCTGTAGAGATTTTCCATATAATTAATGCATTTATGTCTGGTGAGTGGATAGACAGTGATGTTAGCCGAAAAAAAACACGATTTTTTGGTAAATACCGCTTTTAAGTTTTGAGGCCATCAAACAGCTAGTCTCTGCCATTAATTTGCAATATTTGGATACGGTAAAAGGCGATGATTAGTTCTCACAGTTAGAGAGGTAACTTATGAACTGTTCTTTTTATCAGTTGGAACATTCCAATAGTACCTATTCAAAATACCGAATAGATTGATTTTATATGAATAAACGACTTCTGAAATGAATATAAACGACAAAGATGGTTCAGTGCCAGCGTTGCCAGATTTATTTTGGTAAGTTGGAATTTTGAAATATTGTGAGTGAAAAAAGCGGGATTTTTTCGTCGAAAGCGGGACAAACCAATAAACATTAATAATCGAAGGTTTTGAATTTTTATCTCTCTATTAGGTTTTTTGTTGAGTTTTGAATAACGTTCACAAAACAATAGATAGGCATAAAGAATATGTATTGAAAAAATTACATTTTTACTCAGATTCACGCAATCATCAGGGAATTCACTCTTCTGAAAAAGAAAAAAAAAAGAAAAACTGAACATTAAGAAAAATTTGTTGTTTTGAATAATAGTCTGAGTGGTCTGAGTGAGTGTAACAAATTCTCACACGATAAAAGAATAATTACTTCAAATAATTACGTATGATATTTCTGTGGAATTCAATTTCTTTCAAAGACTTTTTGCTTTTTATTGAGGAGGAAAAACAGGATAGCTCCAGAATAAACTGGATGGGAAATTCTCCTTTCATTGAATTTAAGGAGCTTTCATTTCTGTCATTTGACCATTTTAAATTCATCTGTGAATGAATGCGTTCAGAAAAGCAGTTTCAAGTAGGGAATGTAATCTCTGACCGAGATCAGTGAATCGGGATTTCGGGCTCAAAATTTTCCAATCTTTGGATCCATTTTTCACTAAAAAATGTCAAAACTCAGTTTGGTCTTAATCAAAAAATGAATAGAATGGAATAGCAATTCATATGTTATGAAGTTATTGCGATTGGCGATATATTGATTTCAAAAATATATTTAGGTTGACGCACTAGATAATAACGAACCTATTCTATCTTCAGACTGACATATGATCTGTTTTTTGTTGCTGGGGTACCTTAGTTTGTGAGCAGATCTGAACGCAGTGTTGCCGATTATAATTAAATGTTGTTAGATCTCATTAATATCCTGATAGTAATATTTCTTGGAGAGAAAATAAAATCATTTCAGATACCGAAAATCTCGGAATTGACTTTTCACAATCCTGCCCAATTTTTTCTTCCGGGGTCCCGTACTCCGGTATTACATTCCCTAGTTTCGATTTGGAATACTCGATATGAAAGAGACCAGTTCGAACATATTCCACGCATCTTTCAATGAAAACTGATGAGAGAGCTGGTGCCCTTTCTTTGCGGAAGTGGCACTGGCGACTTTACAATTTGAACCTTTATTTCAATCCTCCGATTGTTTATAATGATATATGTAGGATATTTTATTTGCAAATTACTACAATTCCCACATTCTTCTTATTTTTCCTGTAATTATCGTGGAAATTGCCGGTTGATATGAAAATGTATTTGTTCATAATAATTATAGTTTCACAATATTATGGACAGCGATAGAGACTTAGGAGTACCTACTTCTCCAGACAAAGACCAATCGTCAAAGTACTAATTTTGCTGCCGAGGCAGAATAGTTCTTACTTCGCTGCCTGGGCTGGAGAAGAAATACTTCGATGTTTGATATGTGTCTGCAAAATCAATATTTGCTGTCAATAGGAGAAAAAAATATTTTCATCTAAAAAACCATAGCGTTGGTCAAAGTATTGTTGAAACTTTTCCTAGAGATCAATTACTCATCAAGTAACAGAACGCGCGTCAAGTGCAAAAATATCAGTTTAGGCTTTGGGCGGAACATTTAATATTAATTGAAGAATCGGGACGTCCCGCCAAAATCGGGACGTCTGGCAACGCTGGTGCTAGTCGAGCGGTTCCCGACGCTGCCGTATATTCAATTAGTTTTCTCACTTCTCGGGCAGAATTCTTGTGGCTGGTTCGGTACGATAGGCAATTGTTAGTTGCCTAGGTACCAATTCTGGTAGGTGAGATATCTTGATTGAATACACCGGTAATACTGTGGGTTCTTCTGCAATTGCATTGCAACGCGCTCGAAAACACGTGTCGCCATTTTCGAAACCTCAGCGTTGCGAAAATCTCACGAGAAACTCCACACTAGTTCTTTCTTGTGTGTGTTGAGAATTTACTCGACCGCGATTATGATTGCGAGAACCGCAAATAGCCATGTCACCACTAAAGAGGCCTAAGATGTTAGTTACATTACCTCACCTCGCACGAGTCATTTGTGGAATCGATGGGTACAGTGAATACAATTTATAAACTGTTGCTCGTCGTCTATGACATGAAATCAACGCACTAGTACCAGTTTTTTTCGTTATATGCATATATAGTTCTTTAATGAATTTTGTTGTTGTTTCATAAATGATTTTTTTTTATATGCAGATTCACACGAAAGGGGAAACCCTGTAATGTTCATAGAACACCGCGTGAATCAAGGGACAGGAGATACGAATTAAAATTCAATTTGAATGTTTGAAGTTTGTGAACCTCAGGAAAGAACTGTTTCGGCAAGGAACAAAGCTCAACAGTTCTATTGAAAAAAGATCCCTGAGCGAGAGAGGTTCGACAGGTCTCAAAATTCACAACAAAGGGGTGAGAATTCTGTACTCGTCGAGTCATCTGTGTAGTTATTATCAAGGATGGAACGATTGATAACAAATCAGAAGAGCATCGACCGTAAAAATATCTATAGAAGAGAGACAAGACTCCTACCCTTCTACGATGTTCCAATGAAGTGAGCAAGTCTGTGATCGAGGAATCACCAACAAGACGGATTGCCTTTCTCTGAATAGAATCGGGAAGCCTTAATGAATGTTTTGCTATCGAACTCCAAATATGAAAACTATATTCCAAGACAGGTCGTATCTGAGCCTTGTAGATAGATCATTAGAAGCTGACGAGAAGTAAAGTATTTCTTTGCGTGAAATAGAAATCCAAGTTTCTGGGAAGCACCTTTAGCGATCGATCTCATATGGTTTTCCCATGAGAGATTATCACTGATCGTAATTCCTAGCATCGAGATACTTGACTGTATCGGAATAGTTACTTCTGACATCTGAATACTAGATGATGATAGATCGGTTTTCCTTGAGAAGAGCCTGGGTTTTCCTGGCATTAAATTCCACCAAGTTCATGTTACCCCATTCAATTATTTTTACCAAGTCATCGTTAATTTTATTGACGTGAATGTTCCTTTGAATTTTTGATTCTCTAGCTGGTGTGGGACTCTGGGAGAGAAACTAGCATGTAGAGTCCTGTCGTCCGCAAAACTATTTACTGATCAAGATGTTTACTCGAGCAATTCATTGATATGATGGTCTCGGTAGGGTAGTGGTTAGCATATCGCCTATCAAGCGAAAGGCCGGGGTCCGAATCCTCGCCAGGCCACCGTGCTGGGTAATCGCTCGTTAAAAGGTAAGGCCTCGTTGATCCTTTGCTCGCACAAGTTTCGACTTCTGAGGGTTGACGTTCGTCAGCTGGTTAACGGAACGAACAATTTTAGAACAACAACAATTTTTAGAAACAAAGTGGGCGCCAGAACTGAACCCTGTGGAACACATGCATTTTTTAGGAGAATATTAGATGCTTCAACAACCACATACAGAGACCTATCAGACATAAAACTATTCAACAGAGCACACAACTGAGGAGAAAAACCATAAGACGGCAGTTTAGAAAGGTAGACCCCGATGCAAAACCCGATCAAACGCTTGTGAAATATCGAGTGCAACAACTATCGTTTCCCCGAATTTCTCGATTGAATGCTGCCAAATAAGAGAAACATAAGCCAATAAGTCACTGGTTGATCTTTGATGGAAATGAATTGGAACGTTCATATTGAATTTCAAATTTGGCGCTGTTGGCAGCACTCTCTATGTTGCCGCATTTTTTGAAGTCTGTTATTTACCAATTGACAATCGTCATTCAAAAGTGACAGTTCTGTGGTTTAAGTCTTTTGGTACTTCAAATTAGCTATTTGTGAACAAAAAGTGTCCATTTAGATGATTCTATATTCTATAGAAAGTATCAGTCTCAGGCTCTTCGTGAAAATGCCAAAAGAGTTAAAAACTAACACTGCCAAGAGTTGGTGACATGTTTGATTAGATATTTCGAAAGAGATTAAGATAATAATGTCTCTTCCCTTGACGGCTGTTACGGACCTGAACTGTATACAACGTTGTGAAAGTTATAATTTACACTAAGATATTCTTTTTTATCATGTTGCAGCAGATTTTAAGTCGAGTATATGGTCAGTTGGTCAGTACGATTTCTCAAAAGATTAAAGATAACAAAGCTCACAAACCACCAAGAGGCTTATAAATACTGCAGTATTGAATATAGATGTTATACGTAACAATATTTGTACTATACGTAGAAACGCCGTAAGTATTTGCAGTTTATAAATATGAAAAATCTCGATTTTTCAAGAGAGTTTAAATTTAGCTATTCGAAGTATATGATTTGAAACCCCGGAAGAGCATATAACTCCTCTGAGTTCCCTATTGGAAAACTACGAAAGAACTATTTCAAAAATGAGCTTCCATATTTCAAAGAATGATAAACACGTACTTATCAAAGGAATTTTGTGAAAATTCCATAATTCCATAACAATCTGGCTACAGTGTACTTCAATATTCAACCACGCCTATGATGACGTGCAACAGTTTCATCATCATCATCATCATCATCTATAGCTAGTCGGCGATAAAAAAATATCTACTGATATCTCATTCACCATAAACTTGAATCCAGTTTCCAACAGAAATGAAATTTTTTTGCTTCCACTATCTAAAGCCGTTCGATACGTATTTGGGAGCTGTGAGGTAATGCCTCATTTTTACGCAACTCGAGGATAAGGCTAGTTACTTGCACTCGCCAATTGCCGCATTCGTCCAAAGCCTTGTGCTCGCTCGCTCGTGGCTAATAGGCTAATTATCCTCCTCGTTACGTAATGTTCTATTGTCGAAGATCCTAGCAGCGATACTTTTTCTCTCGCACGTTATTATTCGTTGTAATAAAATAATACGAAATATCGGATCATTGAACTATGCTATCAGTCGGAAACATATCGATATGATGGATGGCTAGATCAATTCATTGAAAATTGTTGCTAAATTACGGTAACACTAGTTATTATATCATTCAGAATGATGAATTCATTTCATATAGATATTCTGGAATGTTGAATCGATGGTAGAAAAAATCATCATGAAAATGCTATAAATATTCGAGGTCAATATTCCGAAAAAGGTTAATAATATACCTTCGAATTTTCGACATTGACATCTCTAGTGAAAGGAAGACAGAATCGAGCATATTCTCACTGACACTTGCAGGTATGGAAATATGAGAATAGTGTTGAAAAAATTGATCGGTTTGATGATTATGCTGACAAAAAGGTCAAGACTAAGTTCGGATTCACTTTGGCTGCAGTCCTTACAAAAATAATGAAGTTCAATCTGTATTTTCTCACAATTTATAAAAGCAAATTCATCATCTGATAGTGACAATACAGGGTGTAACTGAATAAATGTGAAACATTTAAGAAGGTGATTCCTCATCGAAAAAAAAGATAGGATCCTTCATATATAAAAACCTCATTGGAGCATTCCTTGTTAAGATACAGCCCCTTGAAGGGGGTACATGAAATTCAAAGTAACAAATTAAGAACAGAACAACAACACACAATTCGTATTGATTCAATTTCGAAAATTCACAAACTGACAGCGTCATACCAATTTAATTGTCACTATCGCTAATAGCGACCTACTAGATAGATTAGTTTCGTATTTTCGCATTTATAACGATGTATCTCTGTAGGTATTCGTAAAATAATTTTTGCTGCGAACTGGTTTATTTTGGTCAAAAAACCCAGGAGACATTTTTTGTTTATAATAAAACGGGCTAGTAGTGTAGCTTTCTGCTAGTGAAAGAATTTCCATGATCGGATCAGTATTTCCGAAGGTTAGCCCCTACATACAAAGTTACAAACGAATATATAAAATTAATATAGATGAATATTTACTCCAGTTTTCTTCGAGAAAAAGTCCATATACGACATATTAATCTATGATGACTTTTGATGTTTTATTCTTTCGAGTGATCTAGCTGAGTGCAAAGACGATTAGTACAGAAAGTTCAATATCGGGTATGTAAGCATAGTAGGCATATGTCGCCAATTTTACCCCTAACTTTGACAGGTATAAGTTCCAACACCAGGTTGTTAAGACATTCCATTCATGACTTATTTTCAGGTTTGAAGCAAGAATTTTGTTTCAAACTCAGCTGAAGGTGGTTTTTCTTTACGGCTAAGGCTGGATTCAGACATCCGAAATCCGATCATACGACGATCCGATAGCTTTCTGATTGGTCTAAATTCGAATTTGGACCAATCCGAGATCTATCGGAATGGTCGTACGATCGAATTTCGAATCTGTCTGAATCCAGCCTAATACGGCACTTAATTCATATTCTCGCTCAGATTCTTTCCTAGAGGTATCAATAATATTGTCCGAATATCAAGATGTGTTTAATAGCTTAATCTTCATTCACTAATTGAGAAAAAAATCCTCCATTGATTTTTTTTGCAGAGGCCAAAACTACTACTCAATTCAGGAATACTTATACCTATTCCACGAAATAGATTTGAATAATGCAATATCTTCATATGAGGCTAGTGGAATGTTCCGACTATTTTTTTCATTCTCAATAGCTTTTAAGTGATATCTTGAGAGTGTCAGGGCTTTTAACAATTTGCACGCAAGAATAATAATTAAGCAAGAACTGACATTTTTAGTGCCATGGTGCATACCACCTATTTGCTATATTATGGTAATTGAACTGGGAATTGGATATTCACAAAATGTTAACTAATCAGTGGATAATTAGCTTCTAAAAATATCCTATAACAGGTTGAAAGAAAGAAAGGATATAATTGAATTTAAAGGTCGGTAGTTCAACAGTGAACACCTGGATTCAGAATTGATATGGCAGAGGACCAATCAAACGAAGAATTCAAATACTTCTTGTCAACAGGTCTTTTTAACTCTGACCAATCTTCGATGGCCATCGATGTTTTCTATGATGACGGAAACATCTGAAAGTTTTATTGACATTATTTCTGTCAGTGACACCATATTCATTGACTGGAGTGGAATATAATATATATTTACGAAGTTTGCTTCTTCATTTTCACGAATTTGGAATAATTCAAGGCAACTAGAGAAGTTGATAGCATTAACACGAGACAAAATAAAAATTTATATATTCCTTTTTCGAAAATGAATGTTTCAATACATTCACCTGCAATAATTGGTCAGAAAATCTTCAATAAGCTGCCATTGGCATCGAAATCCCGCGAAACAATAGAAATGTTCGAACACTGTCTGAAAATACTTAAAATATATAATTTTCATTCTGTAGACGAATTCATGAACTCTGATTGATTTTCATTCCGTAACCATTGAGTATTGCACCTCAAAATGTAATGAAATATGTTTGTATTGTTAACTCTCATACTTATTCAATTGTAAATGTATTATGTCCTATGTGTTATGTTATATGTCTGTCTTCTATTGACCAATCCCATACAAACTGTATTTGTCAGAAAGGCAATAACTCGATAATTATGTGATAATTACAAAGAAGGAGGTGGAATTTCAGATGTGGATCATAATTGTCCGTTCAAGCAAAATCAATCAGAGTGAAAGCAGTAATAGTCAGTTCACGATTGCAGGATTTGGTGACGGGGGCACATCAACTATCCCATTGAACTACCGTGCCTCCTGCACAGAAGAAAAGAGACAAAAAATATTTCATAAATAATGATACTTTTTCAAAATTGAATTGTTATAACTCTGTTGCCAATGAATATATCCAAATGAAATTCTGGAATTTACCTGAATGAAGGACGCCGATTCCAGTGGTGGAGTCGATATTTCACGATGCTAATGAAAGTCAGTCATTTAAAAAAATCATAGTATGCCTTGCAATTTGAAAATATATTTCACAAATTTGGTGAAAAAGTAGACTTTGAAACTCTTCCTGTTGATAACAGAAAAGATTCAATCGGTCGCAAATAGGTTAAGTGGGTAACACTGTATGTATTAATATTAGTTCCTATCATTTTTTATAGGCAAAATTGGGTTATACGAGAAGTTGCTGGGTAATTGGACTTGTTCTATCCAGAAGGAACCGTTTTTCAATTTACACAGCAATTTGTCGGGGTAGATAGAAGTCTATCCTTCTACTCTTTCATAGTTTCCAATATTAATACTTATTTTTCAGATGATCGTAGGTTAGACACCAAGAAAACTACGAAGAGAAGATTTATCCACTACAAATAAAAATTTACAAACGGCTTTCTTCTGTTTTCTCATAATATGAGAGTGAAAATGAGAGTAGTATGCACTTTAGAAAAACCAACTTCCGGACTCAAACATTAATTCATTTGTCTCGAAAGAGAGAGTTGGCTTGAAAGTTTGGTGCAGAGAGAAAATATGATTTGACCCTTTGACACCATACTGCAATCAGAAGTTTCACTCATACACCTGGATATGCTCTAATTTGAGAAAAAAAAAGGATTTCCTGTTTCATCAACATTCAGTTTTAATAATTTAGCAGGTGATTATGGTTTTTCCAACACCTGACGTATTTTTAAATTGGTTAATAATAGTGGTATCATCAGCAAAAATATGAATTAAAGAAAGAAGTAGGTCAAAAATGTTCATTCATATATTACTTATAATAACAACGTGCTTAGGACAGCGACCTGCTTCATTCAATAAGAATCTGAAGATATATCGTCAGTAAAAACGGCTTATTTACGATTCTGTAGATATTTCAATCAAACTCAATAGAGCACCTCGAATACCGTAAAAGTAAAAAGTAGTTTATGAATAATGAGAAGCGATGTCGAAGGCTATTGAAGATTATTGGTCATGGGCCTTCCCAATAGAATCTAATATCAATGCCATCAAAAGGTGCGATTCAAACAACACCTTTATTCTCAAGAAAATGGATGCAACGGCTATGCACTTCGCACTGAATCCTGAATCAAGGTACGCATCTGCATCAAAACAGCAAAGAGCATTTGTAACAGCTTATTTTCAAATGCGCTGAATCTTGGATTGGAATATCATATATATGATATTTAGTATAAAGTGTTGCCAGATAGATTTCATGAACGACTTTTGCAATCAAAATTTGGGTTGAACAATACGGACGTTTTTTATTTCTGATGATTTTCCCAGCATGCCTGTGAAATTATAACGAAATGACCGTTAACGCATTGTTTAGAGATTATATCGAATAAAAACAATTAATTTTTCCCTGTGGACTCTGATCTTTGAATTAATTTGACCAAGATGCATATATTTCTGGTGAAATCACTTTTATACCAGTACAATGTTAATGTTTTCGTCAAAAACGCTAGACCTACGGCTCACCTGATAATAACATCCAGGGAAACTCAGATTCTTGAAATTTCTTTACAGATGGCGTCAAGCAGAAACTCTAACGTCAATAAACAGTTTATTGAGCATCATGGTGTTTGATTCGAAATGAATAATTGGAACCTCCCTAGTCCATATCAACCTGACTAATTTTAATTCATTAAAAAGATTGCTATAGTGAGTGCAAACTATTATGGCGCTGTATTTGGAAACACTCTCCCGAAAGAACTTTCATTACATTATTTTGAATTTTTGTTATTGCATCCTTATACTGGGCATGTAACAACCATTGTCACTAATGCTGAAACTTGGAATAAATATGTTGAACTGTGAAATTCTGAAAAGCAATCAGCAAATAACACAAATATAACTTCTACCAAAGTAAAAACTGAGCAAGATGAACTTTGTTTTTATCAGCGTCAGAATAATCTCGCGTTATATTGACCAGTTTTTCTTGAGTACATGTGTTTTGAATGATTTTCACTTATAGTTCAGGAAATTAAGCATTTTGGCTCGCATTTTTTCGTCTACCATGGATTTACTTGAAATTTTGACAAAAGGTAGGGAATAGCTCAAGGATCATTTTCTATATCATGCCGCTGTACGCTAGAGCCTTGGGGGTTGCCACCCCATCTCGGGGGTGTACATTTTTTATTACATTTCGACTGTAGGAACTGACGGAAAAAGTAATTCCAAGTTGAAAATGTTCCATACGTTTTTCCGTCGAAGTAATATTTTTTGAGTTATTTGAAGTTGGAAGGAACAGTTTTTTGACGAAAAAATCGACTTTTTAAAATGTTTTTCCGCGAATAACTCTCAAAATATTCATTTTATCAGAAAAAGTGTGTAGAGCCAAATTGTAGCTTCCCAAAAAAAAATAACTTTTCTCATAATTTTTCTACAACAAATATGAACTGATATACAGCAGATTAATGCTTAGCTTTTTTCTTCATATGTATAAATTGGAAGATTCAAAGCGAAATGACGAGAAAAATTTGCATTTTCGAAAAAAGAGCATAGAATCGTTTTTGAAGTATTCAATTGGAACTTTCAAACAAACAAATTAAAATATCTCTAGCATGAAAATTGACCGACTGATGATCAAAATAAGATCGGTATCCGCTCTTTTCTACGAGAAAAATCTGTGAAACAATCCCCAAAGTACCCCCTAATCAAAATTGATCGCCATCCTTCTGTGATTCTCTTCATTTATGTACTATTAATACACCCACGAAGTTTGACCAATTTAAAATGCCTAATTCAAGAAAAATTCAAGTTTAAAGGGAAAACGATTTTTTTTTCAATTTTATGTTTTCAACAATTTTTTTTGAAAATATATCCCAAAATACTAAAGATACGAAAAAAAAACGATATAGTACTAAATTGGAGCTTTTTCAATGACAAAAATTTTCCTGTGTGCGGATTTTTCGTGCAGTGAATATTCGGCGAGATATAGCCGTTTAACATCTTCATTTACGATCGAACATCACCTTATTCAAGAGCTTTAAACTCTTCCCATTCGAAAATTAAGGGATTTTAAGTAATTTAATCGACATAGTTTTATAGCTCTTGTGAAGGCCTACAAAATCGTTACTGAAAAAAAAATTCTATCACTTGAAATGAAGGAGCTATGCTTGGAAAACTTTTAATTTCTTTTTGAATTCGAATAACCCGCTTCGGAGCGTAGTAATCTTTATAACTGGTATATTTGGCCGCTATGCGTTATATGTTCCACTTTTTCCATTCATATTGAAAGACAGAGCAGATGAAACATCTTCTCACGTGTATGCGAGTGAGATTGTATATTTCGTTGATTGCTCACCAGTGTATTCTGAAATTCGAAGACATATTAAAAAAATGTTTTCAAGGGTAGATTTCAACAAGGGCAGGTTGAACATTATGAAATTGTATCCTAAATCAAGAAACAATCATTATTTAACTATTTTTACCCATATTTAGGTTTCTAATGTTATTTTATAATTTTTGACAATAAGGGCTAGTTTTCACCCCTGAAAAACTAAAAGTGTACAACGGTACATTATAGAAAATGAACTAGAGGGTGAAATAAGCCTAATCCCAAATTTTTGTCAAAATCGGTGCTGGACGAAAAAATTGCGAGGTTTTACCATTTTTTCAGCTTCATTTTCTGGACTATAACCATCGGAACTTGATATAGATGAATAGATGATTGATCATTTCATCCACAAATAATACAACAGCGTTTGATATCGATTATTAAACACTATTTGAACTAATACTTGAATTAAATACTAAACAAACGGAAAACAACTGATAATTGAAAGCAACGGCAGATAACTAAGAAAACTACGGTAGAAAATTGATCTGGAAACGACGAATAGCTGGTTGAAAGAAACAGTAAAAATTATGGAAAACCTTCAGAAAAATTCGAATAAATTGGAATGCAAATGTCAAAAGATGACAGTATTCGATTCTTGCACCATCTACCGGAAATTGCAGTAAATTCCGCAGATATGATTGATCGTGTCTAGAGTTTTCGAAGAAACAATATCGAGTCGGAGATCGCACCAGGAATATATGGATCTTGAATAAGACGAAGAAGTAAAAATATTCTCATAGGGGCTTTTGAAGCCCAAATAAGTGCAGATCTACGTTGGGGGATAAGACTGGGTTTCAACTACCTTGTAGGTTTATTTTTCCGGTTAAGTCAGCTCAGCATAATACAGTGATTGACCATGACCTCAAATGATCATAATATACGAAAAAATATAAATATATCATATAATGATAAAATCAACATGCAAAACGACTTCATAGCCTCTTTCGGTCGTTATAACTCGTAATCTTATATCTCATTAGCATAACTCTGGAGATTGAACTCTTTTATGTTGGCAAATTGTTATTCAGTCTTCGAAGTATAAATTACTCAATCATTCGAATCTAGCAATAAAACTTTTTGCGAGAAGTGCATCGAAAAATACGAAATGCGCTTCCATTATCTCCTAATTGGATTCAGTGTGATCATATTATTAAAAGAAGATTTGATATAATTTTACGACGACGCGTTTTAGCATATAAACATTTTTTTCTCCTTGTGAATTCCGACAAAGGATTATTGAGATATTTAGATTATAAATGATGAATTGCAGTTGTTCGCTGGTCTAACGGCATTTTTTGTTTCTCTGATCTTGCCGCAATGTCCACATACCTGCCATGCTCCTTAACTATTTACCTGGTGAATTCTTCGTAATAGCACACACGAAAAGTTTGGGCATAATGGCCACTAGCTCACCTTGGAAAACAAAAAACTCGAGATTTAAATTCATTATGTTACAATTTTTTTCGATTTGATCATCCTCTGCTATCTTGGATTGCGTACCGAGGAGAGTTTTAGCAGGGCGATTGACAAAAATGAATATTCTGTTTGCTCTGGTACTTTTTTATCAGCCTTGACAGCTGATACTCCTTCACAACACACGTTTCATTACCCGAGTAGGAAAAAACAGAACAAAACTTTAATAATTTTTATGGATGATTTATTTAAATTTCAATTCCAATTGCAATACTTCATTCTCAACAGGTATTCACCCAATTACAAAGAAAATATAGTAAATGTACATGCTAAGTTTTTATAAAAATTTCTAAAATAATTGCTAGGCTATCCATATATATATATATATATATATATATATATATATATATCACATAAACCTAATTACCCTAAATAGCTATTAAAACGAAAATAATCACCGATTTAACCAATATATTAAAACATAGATTCTCGTGTTCAGTGATACAAAGTTCGAGAAGTTATATGAGGAACGGCAGACAGTTAAAAATGTTAATGGAAACAAACTGAGCAAATAAGGAACAACATTGAGGTTAACAAAAATGCTACGTACGATTCTCACTAGCAATATTTTTTTGTGAGAAGCTTTCAGAAAACTTCAGTATTTTTTTAAAAAACTTCAATGAAGTGAAATATATGATCATAGGATTATAAATCTATAGCTGGTAAAGTCGAGTTAAAATGTCAAAAAGGATGAAACGGCGGAGAACGTGAATGAAATTGAATATATTGAGTATATAATCGATAGATAAAGACATACTAGTATTCAGCTGATCTTAGATACTTTCAGATGGATTAATGTTAAATATTTTTTCAACATGTTTCTAGATGGTTTTCATGAATGAAATAGTGAACAATGAGTTATCTGAATATTTTTTCGTCAGCTTCTGCCCGTTTGATCTGTTCACACCTTTATCACAACAATGGCTGTATTCCTCTTCCCAATGAAAACAAAAAAAAAGCTTGAAATACTTGTGGAAAGTGTTCAAAATTTCTACTTTGTGTATCCCAACAGCGAAATCAAAATTCTTGAGCAACTCTGATTACCTTCAGAATATTTGGAACCAAATCGAATTTCTGAATCCTACCAAAAATCGTCGAAACGTGTGAGAATATTAAAAATATTTAATTTTCCGTTACTAACTACGCATAACAAGGTTTAACCTATGACTATTTTCCTCAATGCCAATAACGGATCAAAATGAAGGCTAGTTTTACAGCGATTAATTGAACTGGACCTTTTATTGTTGTTCTAAAATTTTTCGTGCAAGCTGACGAACGTCAACCCTCAGAAATCGAAACTTGTGCGAGCAATGCCTTACATTTTAACGTGCGATTACCCAGCACGGTGGCCTGGAGACCAATTGAACTGATCGAAATAAACCGGGATTTTGGCTCATTATATCGTTCTTGTGTTCGATTTTGATGTTTTTCACTTTTCCTTTACCAAGCTCAATCGACCAAAACGAGTGTAATTCCACAATATTTATGTCTTTAATGATTTTTCAGGTGACCGTATTAGAATATTAACGAATAGTTTCGCCTTTCAAGCGAAAGACCGGGGTTTAGTTCTCTGCCGGACTACTATGCTGGATAATCGCACGTTAAAAGGTAAGGCCTCGTTGATCCATTGCTCGCACAAGTTTCGACTCCTGAGGGTTGACGTTCGTTAGCTGGTTAACGGAAACAAACAATTTAAGAACCATTTTTTTAGTTATATTCCAATAGAAGATTTGATAATTAATAAAAACAAAAATCGAACTTGCTTTATTTTATCCAAAAAAAAAACATCACAACAACAGAATAAAAGGAGTGAGGCCTATAAATATCGTTTTCATCAAAAAACATACCATTGGACTGCGTGGTTCCAGGAAAATAACAAAACGTAGTACAGCTTACTCAATCCATCTTGGCACAGAACTAAAGATGTATATGACCAGCAATCTCTGTGCAGTATACTTATATAAGGAAACACCTAATATATGTGTTCACTGTGTTGATATTTATTCCTAGCATTTTTTCTTTCGTCATGGGCTGTACTACAATAAGTGTGCAACTGCAAGTAGTTGATTTTATATATATATATATATATATATATATATATATATGATGCGTTGTTTTTTCGGGTTTCATTCCGTGTTCTGTGGTTTTGATCCTCTGAAGGATAATTCTCACAACGTTTCGGCAAAGTCTCATTTGCCATCTTCTAGGTGATGTCTTGAGTTTCGATCTCCGAACTCGACTGTCGAGTTCGGAGATCGAAACTCAAGACATCACCTAGAAGATGGCAAATGAGACTTTGCCGAAACGTTGTGAGAATTATCCTTCAGAGGATCAAAACCACAGAACACGGAATGAAACCCGAAAAAACAACGCATCATACTTCGTCCGTGAGAATCTTCATGCTAACATATATATATATATATATATATATATATATATAGTCAGATGAAATGATAACGGCAACGGCATACAGAAAAATCATTAAAATTTGAGAAAGATAAACTTCTTCAAGCGGGATTCGAACCCACGACCTTCCGTTCTCTAGGCGGATGCTCTACCACTAAGCTATCGAAGACCCTGAATTCTCCATCGCAAATTTCTCAAATTCTAATGATGTGTCTGTATGCCGTTATCATTTCATCTGATTGTTAATTATACAGACACTAATACATATATGCAGATTCACACGAAAGGGAAGCCTAGTAATGTTCAAAGAACACCGCGTGAATCGAGGGGCAGGAGATACGAATTAACATTCACTTTGAATTTTTGAAGTTTGTAAGCCTCAGGAAAGACCTCTTTCGGCAAGGAGTTCCAAAGCTCAGCTGTTCTATTGAAAAAGGATCCCTGAGCAAGAGAGCTTCAACAGGTCTACAAATTCACAACAGAGAGGTGGGAATTCTGTACTCGTCGAGTCATCCGTGTAGATATTGCCAAGGGTGGAACGATTGATAACAATTCTGAAGAGCACCCACCGTGAAAATATCTATGAAAGAAAGACAAGTCTCCGACCCTTCTACGATGTTCCAATGTAGTGAGCGAGTCTGTGAGCGATGACTCACCAACAAGACAAATTGCCTCTCTCGGAATAGAATCAAGAAGCCTCATTGAATCTTTTGGTGACGAACTCCACACATGAGAACTATATTCTATGACAGGTTGTATCTGAGTCTCGCTGTAGGCAAATAACAATATTTGGATTCAAAAATAGGAGAAATATTGATATTTCAAAACTTCTGCGGTATGTCACACCCCACTGATTTGAAGTATATTTCAAACTTCTGTGGCCCAATTTGGGTAATTCTCACACCAGTTGCTGAAACATTTGCATCTCAAGTAGCCTATATCGGTCAGTTCAAATGTTAATTTGGCACATATCTGTTACTTGTATATAGTTAGTGTCAATTTTCCCCTGTCAATTTGATACACCAGTACGATATTCATATTATAAAATTGTGATGTATCCATAATTTTTTGGGAGATACGAGAATATTTTTCATTCTGAAAAAACAAATTCAACACACCATATATGAAGAATTTTTGGATATCGGAGTTCGAGATCTAGTATCTCAATGTATATATTGGTAGACAATAAATGAATAGATACCATCTGAAGAAGCGATAACAGTACACACACAGTATATATGAAGATTTTTTATATCTTGGAGTTCGAGATCCAGTAGCTTTTCAGCTCGGTAGACAATAGATGAATAGATAGCATCTGAAGAAGCAATATCAGGTGAACCATAATCGAACCCATGTAACTCTGTTGGATAAAAGCTGTGCAGTTTCATTCGACGCATCTGGTATCGTTCTAATGAACGTTGTTTAGCTGTGGATTGTTCTGAACGATCTCATTCAACTACTTCTACGAGAGAGCAGCATCTTCAATCGTACTTATATTCCCTTTAGAAATTAGACTAGCTCTTGTCGAAGATCTGATAGACAAGCGACCGATTAGTCTTCTTCGGCGCCACTTACTTATCTCCTGGTTCTGACCCGCGAAGAGAGTTCGATCAATTATTCTCTTCTACTGACGTGAAGGAATAAAAGAAGTGAGTAATGAGCGTTCGGTTCGGCTTGATAATCCTAACGACCTAGACATTCATTGAAGCGCATAAATATCTGGGATAAGTGAAATCACACTTGCTAATTGAAAGGAAGAGGCATTCTTCATATTCTCTTTCACCGGCATACACACACTTATCAGTGTCGAGACACTTATGGACGTGGGAGTGTCAAGGACGGCCTTTTGAAACAATTGAATGCCGGATGATAATGAGCAAAAGAAGCTATGATCGTCATAATCTTATATTATAGTTCTTCGTCTTTGCCAGCAGATCATGACTGTTAACAAGTGAAACGAGTCCCAAATGAATAGTTGACTCTTCCCTCTTCTTCTTTTTTTTCTATGAATCTTTTTGTCGAATGAATAGTTCATACAATTGCGAAGGAATTAGGATTATCAGAGGCCGTAGGTCCAAATAGGTAATTAAAAAAAATACCTACTGTTACCAAGGTTTGTGTACTATTTTGTTCATAATCAGTCGATAAAACCTTATGCAATGACGAAGACATAAACAATTTGCAAGGTTTCTTTCAAAAAATATTTTATTACCAAGCTATCATAATAAACTAACGAACTACATCATACTCTCAAAGAATGGTTTCCAAGGAAGACTAGTCTTGACTGATTGGGCTCCTTTCAACCATACTTTTACTCTGTTGTTTCATATACATATGGTTAATAAAGGTCACTATTATTATTATGAATATTATTATTTCAGAAAATACACAGTGATAGAACATTATTTTAGATAATAATATGGCATATAATTTTTTTTTTCTATGTGAATAAACAAGTGCAAAATCACAGAAGCAGTCAGTCTACGCTGCTCGTGCGTGATATTTAAATACTAAAAATACAATAAAAATTTGTCACAATAGTGTATTTGGTATCATAGTTGGTAATTAGTATATTGTTATATTTTATTATATTCGGTATAATGTCACAATCGTGTGTTAGGGTCATATCAGTCATCGGAGTGAATTCCAAGATGAATGAACCTCTGAAGAAGCTAGCCACTCGAGCCAGCGAAACGTCAGGAAGAAATTCCAAAAAACGACGGCCTTCAAACCCGAATAAAAGTAGTGATACTGAAAACCTCGGCCGCGAAAGCCTCAACTATTTTGTCAGGTATATTGTCACTTTTGGTTTGTTAAATTTCAATAAATAATCAAAAAAAGGACGCTAATTTCCACAATTCGAGCTTACTTTTATAATAATGAAAGTTAAAATATTTTTTAGGTCTGCTGGCAGCAACGCCCATAATTGGAGCTTCATATTTCGTGTTCCTCTGGCCAATATTATTATTATTAATAATATGCTTGTTAAGGCCATACACTTACGTAAAAATTGAAGATTCAGCCTCCTCTTGATGAATGCGCTTGACATTCCAACATACACAAATCTCAGTTTGACGAAGTTTGCTACAGATGTAAGAATTATAAACTGGAATATTCAGCGATACATTTAACTAAAAAATAACTGGCTCGGAAAGAGACACCAAAGTCGACAAGGTAGATGTTGAATTGGACGAATTGGCTGATAAATCAGTTTGGTTTCTGGAAATTGGTGTGGGTTCATGGCTATAAAAGTGAAATGAAATTTCTAAGGAAACAACTGGGTTCACAATTCTTTTCTGACTGTTCGATAGGAAAGTAGTATCTGATGTGTCAGGGTTAGAGTGTTTTGAAGTCGATCTTAACACTTCCTGGTGAGAAGAATGAGTTTCAAATGATAAAGAGTGGCTCGGGGATATTCCAAGAGGTCATCAGTTTTTTTTCAACATCTCCATTCTCTAAACGGAACAGATTCGTACTTTGAAACTAGTTCAGAAACCAAGAAATTATTATGTGATGTGAATAAAATATTTAGTCAATTCAAAGTTTCGAAACTGACATATCTTCCATAGAATAACGAAATATATATCAGGCAGATATCCACCATTCTTCTGGTGAATAGTACAGAATATCAAATAGCATCTGGTAGACCTCTGTTAAGGCCAGCGACCACTGTCTTCCATGTGTTCATTTCCAATCACATTCGGAAAATATACACCTTGAGATAAAATTCTGCACAGTTGTTCAAAGAATATTGAAGTTTGTAATGGATACAACAAATTTTCAATTTTTTCAAAATTTTTCAAAAAGTAAGTAGTTTTGAAATTTAATTTGGAAAAAAGGCATTTCCATTGTTTCAACCGAAAGGTCTGTGAAATTTATTCCTGTGATTATCGAAATCGTTGAAGCGAATCCTAATGCAATCGATATGGATATTATTATTCCAACGAGATGGGGCACCACTACGTTACTCCAGACAAGTAAGAAACTATTTGGATATTACTTTCAATGGTCGTTGGATTGGCCATCGCCAGCCCGCTTGTCAGATATGACACCTTTAGATTTTTTCAGGGGGCTATTCGAAGCAAAAGGTGTAAACTTATTATGATGACATTGAGGTTGACACTGGTCAACATCAAAAAATTTACATTTTCAACAAATACACTTTGAATTTCTCCTAATTCAGATTATGTTTTCTGATTGTGATTCATTTCTCAAGTATCCCAAATCCTTTGGGAGTTGCTCGTAGAGGAATAACTGGTCAACAATATAATTATTAATTTTAAATTATATTCTTCTACGGATGCTATACACTCTACCATTTCTCTCATCGCTGTCATACGTTCAAAACGAAAGATTCCTCAAGCAGCGAGAAATATCCGCCATTACAGTGAGAAATCACCCAAGTCAGTCATGAATTGCTACATGTCAGATTGATATGACACGTTCTACATGGTGACAACGCTACGCCGACGATTCGCGTGCAATATCCAAGTAGCCCATTGTTGGCGTTTCCATAACAACAAAACCAAAGCACTGCATTATTATTGCTATCAATTTACCCAACGAGAATAGTTTAATTGTTGATTATTGTAGTATAAACAGGTCAGATTTATTCAATATTGAATATGATGGAATACGAAGATCAAGAGTTGAAAAATACACCTCCAGAAATTGTTGAGAAAGCAATAGATGTTTGCAATAATTTGCTACCAACCAAATCAAGAGAAAAATATGAAATCGCTTACAGGAACTGTATGGACTGGAAAATGAAAACCAGGGTAAATCCTTGTTCCGAAAATACATTTGAAGAGTTGTCAAGAATGTTGAAACTATGTTTATATATCAAAATATGTAAAACTACGTGCAATTTCAAAACGCAAATCTGAAAAATATGCTCCACAACAGTCGAAAACATTTACTTCTGAAGAAATTCAACAGTTTTCAAAAGATGCACCTGTTAAAAAGTATTTGCTGATAAAGGTATGAATTGAAATTTTTTAAATCGTTATCAAAAAATGAACGTTTGGTTCTGATTTCAGGCTGTTTCAGCTATTGGCCTTACAGGGGCATGCCGTTGCGATGAGCTTCAAAAATGAACAATTGATGACATGGAAGATCTTGTTTCATTCCTTTTGATGAAATTCTCCGATACTAAAACCATAGTTCCTAGAAATTTCACAGTCACAGGAGAATTTTACCAAATTTACAAAAAATGTGTGAAGCTTCGACCATTCACAAATGAAACACGTTTTTTTTTAATTACAATAATTTCAAATGTACGAAACAGCCTGTGGGGATAAATAAATTTGGTACCATGACGAAAGAAATAGCGAAATTTTTGCAATTACCGAACCCTGAATTATGTACTGGCCACTGTTTCCGAAGGTCATCTGCGACTTTTTTAGTTAATGCAGGGGCAGATCTTTCAACTTTGAAACGCCATGAGAGTTGGAAATCCAGCAATGTTGCTGACTCTTATATCGACAACTCCGCAGCTAACAAAATGAAAATTTCAAAAACTCAAGTAGAATCCATTCAGCCTCCAGCGGCATTAGAACCTGAACACAACAATGCTGTGGAAGCTCAGTACGTTCATCAACTTCAACTTCGACCACAGCCAATATTTCAATCACCGAAAACATGTTGAAACAAAACAACCTACCAGGGACCTGTTTCAAGAACGTACAAGTCTTGTAGTTACAAAAGAAACACAAAGAAAGACAATGATAAATGATTGTTTTTTACTAGTTTTCTACCCGTACCTGCATTGTCTTTCTCTTGTAGCTACAATACTTGTAATTTTATGAAACAGGCCCCAGGAATAACTTTACAAAATTGTTCAAATATAACTGTTGATTACTATTGAAAAAGAAATGTAAAAATGGGTTAATGGCATACAAGTATTATTATAATAATACTTGTATTATTATACAATACTTATACTTGAAAACAACGCTACCGTAGAAAAAGTACAGTGTACAATGCGTGGGAAAATGACATATTTCTCACTCGCTTGATGACAACAAACTTCTGCGCTCGTAATAAATATATCGTTTTCCTCACTTGTTCTAAAATTGTTCTAAAATTGTTCGTTTCGTCAACCAGCTTACGAACGTCAACCCTCAAAAGTCCATTTTGCAAGCAATGGATCAACGAGGCCTTACCTTTTAACGTGCGATTACCCAGCACGGTGGCCCGGCGAGGATTCGAACCCCGGCCTTCCGCTTGATAGGCAGATATGCTAACCACTACACTACCGAGACCACTACTTGTACTTGTACACTACTTGTACTTGTACAATATACCATTACTCATCAGGAACTGTTATCGATTACTAATGACCTAGCCACAATCAATATTTCCGCGATATAATAATACCACCACTATTAGTAAATGGCTAGGCGACTGCGGACGATACCAACAAAAAGAAACAAGTAGGCAGTATTGTTCTCCGCCTAGGACACACTTGAAATGCGCGCCACTATCAGATCCAGAAATATGCGTGATTTGTAATTCAGATGGTCGGAGTAACGAGTAGGAATTTCACTTATATGTGAGTTCGTAAACTTATCTGATCGGGGTATACATTTGTAAGTGACAGTATCAATAACGAACATTTGTCCTCTCGCCAAAGCCAACCGAGCGCGCCCACGACCTGCCTGACGATCGACAACGTGTCTGAACTAAGCGTAGTCTTTCTTTTTTTATTCGAATTGTGGGACAGTATCCTTTATTTATATTCATCGAGAATGCTGGGAAATGCAGCAGCCGATCAATCATAAACATCTAAGATCAAAGAATATTTGTATCACAATAAAGAATTATAAGATGTATCTTAAATCTAGATCGTTATACATCCTGTGAGCCATACTTTTCCGAACTTGATATCCTGACAGTGCCCTCGTTGTACTTCCTGGGTCTTGTCGCAAAGAAATACCCCCACCTATTTCCTAGAAATGTTGATCAATATTCTGCAAACATGAACGCCAACACTAGACAACGTAATGAACTCTCTGTCCCTTACCATAATTCAACCTACTATGAGAAAGGACCATACTACTAAGCAATCAAAGCTAGTAACTCATTACCACGAGCTGAAAACTGTCACTGGCCTGAGGGAGTTCAGAGATTCAAACATACATTACCTGAAGCATAAATGCTTCTATAATTTTAATTGTTGGATGTAATAAACCACTTTAAAATTTTATGAATTTTATTACTCTGTATGAGAAAAATGTTTATGTATGAATATGATTCTTGATGTAAAAAGAAATCTGACAACCATAATTGTGGCAACATTATGTATAATTTAAAGAAAAATATATCATCACTTCTGACATTGTCTTTGTAGGAAAATCATTCTAAATTTGTGTACTTGGAACTATTATCTTATGACCACTAACTCAAACATAATTTTTACTTAGTGGATGAATGGATATCTGAGCAATGAGCACAATTTTCTGATCTGGCCCCTGTCACCTTAGTGATGTTTTATAATCTTTCATTATTTTATTCAAATTAATTCATATTTATCGATTTTTTCGTCTACATGAGGCTACCACAAAGTGTTCGTTTATATTTTCCTTCCCTACATTAAAAGTGTTACTGACAAAATCAGCCGAATTCTCAAAAAACAGGACATAAAAACGATATTTACAACCAACAATAAAAAATCTCCACATTCCTCCGCTTCCCCAAAGACAAAATTGTCAACGAATCACAGGGTATATATGAAATACCATGTTCTGATTGCCATAGAACATATGTAGGCCAGACCAACAGATGTGTGACAAGTAGAGTATACGAACATCAACTCGCTGTCCGAAAATCAGACCCATCTTCAGCTATGTCCAAACATCATCAAGAGACAGGACGCAATATAGACTTTGAGAACACTAAGACCATCGCCACAGCAAAAACACTATAAGCTCGTATAATTCACGAGGCCATCGAAATCGAGAAGCGACCTTCCTGCTTAAATAAACGTGACGACGGTCAGAGACTTCCAACTGCATGGAAACCCCTAATTTCCAGATACCCAGTTCCCACCAAGACATCCTACGGTGCTTTGGCAGCACCCGCTGCTATGAATACCACCCAACATCCCTCGATACCCCAGTTCGATATAAGGAGTGGGCAGATTGAGATACATACATATGTATATGTTATGTATGTATATTTTAGATACTCACGGACAAAGTATGATGAGTTGTTTTTTCGGGGCCTTGTTCGAGGTCAGGTCAGTGAGAATATGGAACGGGAGTCTTCATATGTAACCGGCCACCAATCCAGCTCACAGCCACCAAAAACGTTGCATGACATCGGAGACGTTACAGAACCCGAATAAATGCAATATCTCCTGTGAGAACTTCGTTATTGGACCACAAATTTTATTTTTTGACTAATTACCAAAAATAGGTCAATGTTCTAGAATGTGTCTTGAACTAATGTCCTGATTGAATAGTAAGTTGAATAATAGTGATTACTTTCGTTCAGTCCAGAGTCAAATATATACCAGTACACCCCATGGTATATATGAATTCAATTCAACTTCTTTTTGCTTCATTTTCGTACTTCATAATCGCTATCGTTGCTCAATTTTCCCATTCCGTTGGTTTCAGATAATGACATGCTTATTTTCTATTCCAATGTACTATAAAATCAACATGCACTGTTTACGATGAATTTAATGAGTGGTTCAAACTATTCAAATTGATATAAAATCGAAGCAGTCTACCTTCGAAGAGTAAACTTCCTGTGTCATTGTATCTGCATAGATACTGGTGTATGTATAATTTAAACATGTGTGAATTACGCTGGTTATTGCTTTGAAATATATAATACGGATATAATAATCGTGGGTATACACGAAACAGATAGGGATCGCCTTTTTTCCCAAGCCACGGAAATAATCTTTTGTAAAACTTGTACAGGCAGGAATATAATTCTTTTTTCAATCCATCCTTTGTTATCTCGCATGTAAACGTACTTCATTTCGGAGAACATTCCGCTAATGAGGATGATGAGTAAACCTTAGGAAGCTTGCACTGCTAGCTGAATAAACGCCTTCAAAAAAGTGAGTAGGAATGGTGAGGTACTATCGTTCTATTCTTCATCCGATTACTGATTCTAAAAAAACAGAAATTGAGAAATTCATACCTTTAAGTGACCAAGTACATAGTATCATCGGATATGACATTAAAACACATACATACCTATTATTCATCATATATGAATACCTAATGAACGCAAGGTACAATATGCATGTGTGATATAAAGGATTGAATTGAGTTGAAGTTCAATGAAGATACAATTTGAGGAATATCAGTCAACTTCATATAGATATTTTTATTTTTATCGATACACACCTATATACCTTCAGTACATTTGTAACAAAGTCAAGTAATAATGATATGTAGAAAGCATATTTCTACACTTTCACAGAAAATATTAAAATAAAGCAAAGGGTACGTGTCACAACTTGTTTGAATCATATCTCGCAAGAAGATTCTAAAATCTCTTGCTTTCTATATTATGTGTCGGTAAAGGTTCGCAAAAAACCGTTTTTGTGAATTGAACCATGCCCTAGATATGACGATAGATACTGAAAATGAATCAACATACCAGAGACACTTGTTCCGTAATTTTTGGGTTTGTAATCTACAAAAATCTGAAAAATAATAATCTATATTGGAATCTATACAAGTGTAAAAGGGCAGATTTTTGATCTACCCCGAAAAGTTGCTATGTCTATTGAAAAACATTTCTTCCTGGATAGAACGAGTCTAATTAGTCAGCGTTTCCTCGTATAACTGAAATTTTGGCTATCAAAAAAATAATAAGAACTAATATATATGAAAATACTCATCGTTAACGTTTCGGATACTAAATCCGCTTCCGTTCTCAAAACTCAAACGCAAATTCCTGTTCAAATGCAAATCTCCTGTGGGAAAGCTTCGTAATTGACGTTTGTCATATATTTCAAATCTGACCTTCTACACTTGTATAGATTCCAATATTAATTCTTATTTTTTCAGATTGTGGTAGATTACAAACCCAGAAAACTACGGAACAAATTTTGATCCACCACAAAATAATAACGTTCAAACAGTAACCAAAGACACATGTTCCTTTCTGGAACTTCCTTCTTGTCCCACCAGGCACTGCAAGAGTTTTATTGCTGAAATAAATGAATAAATATCCCCATCACATGTTTTTCTGTATGTGAATGATCGCCAGTTTTGAAATGGCAGGCCATCAAGCCACCTAATTCACTCAAATTGATTTTATTGATTAATTCTGTAGTGTTCGAGGAATTCATCGGTTAAACGATGGTGGGGTGTAGGAAGACATTCGTTGCCGTTACTATCAGTTAACCTTTGGCTTTGATTATACTTTTTCTATCGGCAATTAATTTGAAGTGAAGCGTTTTCATTGAAATAACTGCACGGGATGGAACATTAAATTAAATGAGTGGAAGCATTCACTCTCATGAGTTTTCAAACTGCAGATACCATGGATGTCTTAAGATGGATTCAGACAGATCCGATACACGACGTCGAATCGTCGGACAAAATGGACGATTCACTTATACCCGATCATTACTCGGATACGAAATTCCGGAAATTATGATTCTGTGTGATCACGGAACACGATATTCGCAAAATTCCTCTGGTAAAGTTTCGCATTTCGCCATAAACAAAGAAAGCATAACCTTATATTTTTGTTAATGATTTTTTTTTCGATAATCGAGTAAGACTGTAGCAAATGTGCTTCATCTAATAATATGCATCCTATATCAAATAAACAGAATTGTCTTTCGGCAAGGGACAGTAAAAAAAATGTCGAGTGTTTCGTATTCAACCATCGGGGATTTTCAGGGTGAAATGATTTGAATAATGTTGGATGAGTGAAGATTATTTCCCATATTTGAAGGAAATTTCAAGATATGTACGTAGTTAAAAGAGAAGAGGTGCAAAATATCATAATGAAGACATTCATATTGTTACGATTATCCTTGGGTTCGTTTATCAAAACTCCAAACAACACTTTCGTTGCTTTTCTTCCATTTTTTTTTCCTTCTGCCGACGCTTTTCTCTAGTTCTTTCTCCTCTTGCCGTCGCTTTTCATCTTCCTGTCGTCGTCTTTCCAAATCCGCGAATTGGTTTTGGATACATTTCAACATGTCCTTCATCGTATCGTACGATGTATTTCTCGTATTCACCATCGATTTTTTTTATTTACCAGCAAAATTCCTATTTCTGATACCACTGTTACGATATATCCTTGGGTTCGTATATTAAAACTCCAAACAACAATTCACTACTTTTATTACAACTCTTTATCACAATACAATACAATCACTCAAACTGCTCAGCTAACTATCCAACGCACTGAACTAAAACTCTCAGGGGTAATATAATAAGTGGTATGATTATTACCGATAATTTTTTGGAATATTAATGAATTGCAATCCCATAGCTGAAAATACAACGAGTCCGCAGGACGACTTGTATTTTCTTGCATTGGGATTGCCAATGAATTGATATTCCAAAAAATTATAGGTTATTAATCATACCACGAATTATATTTAGGACGACAATATAACCCCTGTTTGAGCAAAAATTGTTGAATTGCCTGGTAATTGATTCTTTATTTCTGGCCGTATTCAAGGGAATACTCTTTTCCACTGCTTCATCTATGATACCAATCGCCATTTGTCCCCAACGATCGCTCATATTGATTAAGAAATATAACTAATCAAAACACATAGATTTGACGTTTATAATTTAAATAATTATTTTCACTTGACAGCTAGTAAAACAAAAACAAAAACAGGTTTATCACCGTGAAAATACAGCGACAAGCTATATTTTCACTGTAATTCGGATTCTATTGCCTGAATTTCAAAATTTGAAATAGACTGATTGGTTGTTAAGCAAGGAGATATATTGTCTGTAATATAAATTCTCTACTTCTGCACTCAGCAATATCAAAACTCTCTCCGATAAAAACTCTGTCAAACTCTCCGCCTCTCCACTAAGCTAGAAACTTTGATAACTACCTGAATTACTATCAATAACTATCTCCTCCGCGATGGAGTGTATCTTTTTATACTTGCATACGCCTATGGAGAATCTCCGAGTAAAATCTCGGTGATCGAATATTCCACGCGTGAGAGTTTCTGGAAAAATACGTTCTCTCTTCGACCCCTCATATTATTTTGCGTTTACGAGCGACAGGGCCGAAGCTAGGAGATTTCGTAACAATATGTCCTTAACTAGTACTCCGACAACGAAGAGTGTCTTGGCGGATGAGTGAGACTTTGCAATGGCAGTGATGAATTAACAATTTTTTGTGTGAACAAGTGCTATCACACAAGGTACCAAGGGCACAGTGAAGATGTTTTCGTTAGAGGGCGACAGGCTCATAATTTGACCAAGATAATTGAACGAGATATGGACAAGGTGCTCACAATGATTTATCGCTTATTTTGAATACAAATAAGTGTTGCAATGTGTATGATTTGCATTAGAAGGGAAAATTCCGCAAATAGTATTTGGAAGGGCGATTTAATCCAATAAGGAGATAGTACGAGAATATCCCGACTACTGTTGTATAGGAATGTACTAGACATATTTGAGGATTGCAAAAATGGAATTCCGTCCAACTATCAGTCTTCAACACCGGCAGATCTACATAGGCACTCAAACCATCACCCGAAACACAAATATGGCGTCATAAAAATACTGGTCGATAGAGCGAAACAGATTTGCGAATCGGATTATTTGAATGATGAACTAAACCATTTAAGAAACGCTCAACGAGCTAGTGGTTACTAAGACAGAGAGATAAAACGAGCAATAAGACCACAGACTACCAAGAACCCACACCCTGAAAAAAAGGACGAAACTCCACCAACAGGAACCGCTTCTCTGCCCTACCTGAGGGGAACCACAGATCGCATCTTGAAAAAGCACAGTATCAAAACAATTTACAAGCCCACTAGGAAAATACAGGAACGCCTGAGGTCTGCTAAAGATCCAAGAGACCCTCTATCCAATGCTGGGGTGTATAGGATTCCGTGCTGATGTGAAAGAGTATATTAACGAACTATCAAACGTAGTTTCAAGATGCGGATTAGTGAGCACAGTTGAAATTGTCGGTTGGAACAAACTGATAAATCAGCTGTAGCCGAACACGCCCTTCTCGATAATAGTAATATTCAATTTGATAAAACATCAATCCTCTCAACAACACATTATTCCACCCGCTCATATCATGAAGCGATCGAGATATACAAGCATAAGGAAAACTTCCAAGGAAGGAAGAGGGACTGATCTTAAACAAAATGTGACGTCCCGTTCTTAAGACATTGCCGACAAAACCAGATAAAAGTACAGAATCCAACGTACGACAGAACAGGGTTTGACAACAAGTTATTAACAAACATGTACCTCCAGATTTGCCATTAGTCATAGCAGACTCTCATGAAGGAGTTCAACTAAGACCACGCTGCTGAAGATGGCTGCCTTAGATGCAGCCGAAAGCTCCGAAACTCATAATTCCACGACACGGCCGAAAAACATGCAATGTAGAAACACCGGCCTTGAAACCCTACATTCTTTTATTAGTGTGCAATATGGAAATATTATCAGAAGTAGAAAAATGACTTTTCATATTGTTGAAATCATGTAAAGTAATGTGGATGTGAAAATGAAAATGCATTCGTAGATTCATATTGCATTTTTTATTTCATTCAGAACACTACCACCCCAAAGAATGATGCAATATCAAGCTCTAGTGTAAAAACTTGAAGGAAAGTCAAGTATTATTGTAATGTTATCAATAGATGAAATTCTAAATCCATAACAGACACGACTTGACTACAGAGGAGTTTCATGTGCTTTGCTAGATTACTAGATAATGATATTTCATGATTCATAGTGATACTATCAGGTTTATCTAAAATCGATTGTTACGTGCTGGGTAATCGCACGTTAAAAGGTAAGGCCTCGTTGATCCATTGCTCGCACAAGTTTCGACTTCTGAGGGTTGACGTTCGTCAGCTGGTTAACGGAACGAACAATTTTACAACAATTTTTACAATTTTACAATTTACAAAAATAACGAATATTTAACGGATATCTCGGTAGTGTAGTGGTTAGCATATCTGCCTATTAATCCACCTTTTTTCTTGAAGTGAATGTTCTTGGGTTTTGAGGGGTTCGACGTGTTTCTTTACGAATTCGAGCAAATTCATTAGATGATATATTTTAATATATTATCCCGCGTGAAAAAAATGCTGCGAAATTATAAATTACTGTGGAAACCGAGTAGAAGGTTAGTTAAACGTTAGAAAGTGTGAATAACTTCCTAATTGATATTGGATTCCAATATTCGCACGTCTAGAAAAAATGGGTCTGAAGAAAAATATTTGGAATATGTTTGATCCAACAATATTGCCATTACCTACTTTATTTTTGGAAACTAAATATGAAACATACAATATCTTGTTCAGAAAAAGCTCTCATTTACGTACTTATGCCCAGGAAAATAAAATTTATAGTCATTGCGAATCGGTTTTTTTATGATGACTAAAAATACTGCTTTGAAAAAAGAATGCTAGAGATTGGTTTACCTTTTTTCTAGCAATAGGTCGATATTAATTATTCACAAAGAGATAATTTCATATTCCAAGGCAACAATTCACAAGTTAGAGATCAATATATCGACTCAACCAAAATCATGACAATACGGACTAATAACTTATTGAACTTTTCCCCAAGCATTCATAAAAATATTCATAAAAATGGGAAAACAAGCGATGTTACCAACTACAGACCAGTTTCATATATATCCTGCTTAGCCAAAATTATGGAGAAGGTAATACAAAAAAGGTTAAATGCGTTCCTTGAGAAATACAAAGTGTTATCTGAATTACGCTATAAGGTAGACACGATTAAATTTCCACAAAATTTATTGTCTTCGCGACATGTTTCGATACACTGTATCTTTATCAAGCGAATGTTTCTAAACACTAAATTATTCTTTGTTAAGTGTTTAGAAACATTCGCTTGATGAAGATACAGTGTATCGAAACATGTCGCGAAGACAATAAATTTTGTGGAAATTTAATCGTGTGTACCTTATAGCGTAATAACTATGGATTTCCATCAAGTAAAGGCCACCTCAATCCGAAATGTTATCTGAATATCAATATGGCTTCAGAGAGAAAAGATCCACACAAGATCCAATAAGAATACTGACTCGGAGCATAAATGATTTCATGGACCATTCGAAGCCAACAATAGGTATTTTCTTGGACCTAACAAAATCATTTGATACCGTCGATCGCAATATACTGTTAGATACATTGGAAGATCTTGGAATAAGAGGCAAACCACTAAATCTTTTTAGTAGTTACCTCTCTAACAGAAAACGAAGAGTGAAAATATCGGAAAAAATTAGTATTGAACAGAAAGTAACTTGTGGTGTACCCCAAGGAACGGTGTTGGGACCCTTACTTTTCAACATATATCTGAATAATCTTTTCCGTATAAAAACCCACTCGAAAATCATCAGTTTTGCGGACGATACTGTAATTTTATGTAGTGACAATAATTGGTATGACTTAAAAAACAAACTTGAACAAGATATGTTTGAAATTAAAAATTGGTTTGACTATAGGCTACTATCAATCAATTTCGAAATAAATTTTATTTACCTTTTAGTAGCTATGATGATAACTTACCGAAATACGAAATTGTAGTATCCGAAGAAGCTGTAGTAAAACCTGAAAAAAAAAATCAAATACTTAGGTATAATAACAGATTGCCACCTCAGATGGGATCACCAAATTAAATACATAATAAAAAAGTTACGATGTATTCTCTACAAATTTAAAAGAGTCATTGGTATTCTGAATATAAGACAAAAAATTATACTCTATAAGAGCCTGGTAGAATCTCATATGAATTATGGCATAGTTGGCTGGGGTTCAGTTTCCAAACCTTACCTCAGTTCGCTTGAAGTGATCCAAAAACGGTTCCTCATATGTACATTAGGAAAAAACTGTGACTATCCTAGTGACCATCTATATAAGGACTCTGGAATTTTTGACCCTAGAATGCTTTACTTCATGAATTTAGCTATTGTACAATACAGGAACAAACCTAATTTAACCTTATCAATTCACAATTATGATACAAGAAACAACAGGAATATTTTGTTACCATTCAAGAAAAAACAATAGGACAAAAAATTTCCAATTATTTAGGGCCTAAAATTCACAAATCTTTATCACAGGATATACAAAATGAACTGAATTGAATTGAAAATTTTGTTACTGAATACCCCTCGTGAAGAAATAATGGATATTATTGAAAATACATGATCTCACAATGTTTACATCCAATACATTTGTTAATATACTGTCATGCATTTCTCATACCATTGACTTTGTCAATAACTTGTTAGTTTTCAATTCATATTTTGTGCAGCGTGTATGAGTGTGTATATATATCTATAGATGTGTACTACATATTGTGTTTTGTTGTGTATACATGTATGTTTGTACATATACCTTTTTTTTCTCTATTTAATGCTTTGTACGAAGTCTACAGTTAAATTCTATGTTGGACTAGTATTATTTTTATTACGTCAGAGCTCACAAACAGGTGGAATTCCACCTCGTGAGTCGAATCTCCATTTATTCACCATAATATTATTATTATTAGACAACCTACCTGTTTTTTATATATTGAATGTGAATGAATTTTCTGAATTTGAATTGATCTTCCTTCGAGGTAGGTTGATCAATATTCAGTTATCTAGGTGGTGATTCAGTAATATGAATCGACTTTCGGTCTTCTGGAAAGTAGAGACATGAATTGAAACTATTTTTCAATATACAGATTCACATAACCTCCCTTTTGATACTTGATCTTATTGTGACTATCTGAACACTGTGGAATATGATCAATACATTCAGTGTGAACGTGAAAATTCTGCCACTTCTCTTAACTTTTGAACAGCTTCACTGTGGAGTTCAGATAACTAGAAGTGAATTTTTAAAATTTTTCCAGCCTTCTCAAGTTGTTATAATATGCAACAACACTCATTTTCAATGGTATTCATATTTCACCAATACAAATATATTCTATCTTCACTAATGAAGGGGATATACTTAAATGCAATTTTTCCACTTTCGCTGTTTTTCGGGCTACCGACAAGCCAAAAACTCACTCCATCCACCAGAGTGTTTGCAATATTTTTGATTTTACATCTCCCAGTATCTGTTTTCTAGAACTTCCACAGAAATAATAACTCTTCTGAGATACGAACAAATACCATTTCAAAAACAAAATGAAAAATCGATATTGAAAATACTGCAGCTATGAAAGTTATTCCCATCATTACATTTTGCCAGCAGAAAGGTCGAAAGGTATCACGCAATTGATAACCTGATTATTATCGGTAATCTGCTAGATCAGAAAAAATAATTTGATATAGGAATGAAACCGATAACTGACCCATGCGAGGTGACCGACCGAAACGAATCATTCAAAGACCATTTTGAATGGTCCATTGGATGCGGCGAATGTCCTTAATTCGACTACCGTTAAAATTCACAAAAACAGGACGACTTCGGTTACGAAATAAATGCCTTTATTCATAGTACCCGTTCATATAGATATTACATTTTTGATTATAGAGGTGATGCAGTTAGTGTCCACGTTATTTAATAAGTGAATTTTTTTGATTTATGATCGAATATCAGGCTCAAAGTGGCTATTAAACCATAAACCTATGATTACTTCGGCACAAAAAAGCCGAAATAATAATGGAGTGCTACCGGTGGAATTAATGTCCGGCATCGCATGTCGGGATGATTGTTATAAGTGACGAAATTAATTATTTGTTCATTCCGTGACTAAAAAAAATCCATTATGGGGCCGATTTCGGAATCTCCAATTGTAATTCGAAACTCTGTCTCTATGTGGGAAGAGGAAATGAGTGATTTGTTTCATCTATCATTTCTTCATTCCCTAGCGGGTATTTCCGTAGGTGTCACGTGATCCTAACTGTGTCTCCATATATCATTGCCTGTTTTCGATTCCATGGTTGTCACTCATCCGACATGTTATGATCAATCGTCTCGTATTCAGCAGTTCCAGAAACAACAACTAGTTAGTGGAGATTGCAACAATTGAATGAAATTATAACGGCATTCAGACAAATCATAAGAATTTGAGAAAAATAAACTTCTTCGAGCGGGATTCGAACCCACGACCTTCCGTTCTCTAGGCGGATGCTCTACCATTGAGCTATCGAAGACCCTGAGTTCTCCATCGCAAATTTCGGAAGTCATTCATCTCAAATTCTATTGTTAGCTGTTATTCAATCGAGAACCTTCGGCGGTTTTCGACTGACGGAGGTGTTAGATGGGAAGGATACGCATTCATTATCATATGGTCTTAGTGAACCGCCAAAGGTTCTCGATTGAATAATAATAACAACTAACAATAGAATTTGAGATGAATGAATTCCGAAATTTGCGATGGAGAACTCAGGGTCTTCGATAGCTCAATGGTAGAGCATCCGCCTAGAGAACGGAAGGTCGTGGGTTCGAATCCCTCTCGAAGAAGTTTATTTTTCTCAAATTCTTATGAGTTTTCTGAATGCCGTTATAATTTCATCCGATTGTTAATCATACAGACACTAATACATCTATCGTAAAATGTAACGTTAAAAAATTCAGCACATCACATTTACTGAACTTCTGGTTTCAGGTTATGGGCATTATAGACATATCGTCAGTGGATATTGATCTGAGATGGATCGATATTAAAACAATATTACGATATGACTATTGGTTGAATGATTTATTAACGATCATTTCCGAACTGTGTATCCATATCTTTGCCCGTTTTCGATTCCATGGTTGTCACTCATTTGACATATTATGATCAACTGTCTCATATTCAGCAGTTTCAGAAACAACGACTAGAGAGTGGGAAATGTAACAGAAAAAAATCCAGCATATCACATTGACTGAACTCTCGTTTCAGCTTATGGGCCATTATAGATATATCGTCAGTGGAGAAATTGATATTGATCTGCCATGGATCGATATTGAAAACAATCTTTCAATATGACTCTCGGTTGAATGATTTCTAACGAATTTACTACACAAAAACTTCATGACATAATTGTCTGACATTGTTTTTTTTTTGTTGACCGCATGTCTGTTCCTCAAGAGTTTTTCTCTGAAGAGGTGAATTTTGTCTGGTTCAATGAGAACAAACTATGGAAATTGATAAGTATTTTTTGTGACGCGTCTGGGACATCCCATGCTCGCTTCCTTCATTTCTTTAGTATTCTTTATTCGTGATTTTTTTATGGGCAACGATGACTCCGCCAAATCCGTTGACATTCGGCCTGGTTACCGGCGTAGAGAGCCACCGACCCTCTTCTTCTCATTCCAAAGACTATCTTTATTATATTCTTCGTAAAACGAATTGTATTTTCTTTTTCTTCTTCTTTCTTCTCACTGTTATCTCCTAACCTTCATTCTTTAGCACATGGCCTCTATACACATTTTCAATTATTTTCGTATTTACAATACAGCAAAGACATTCACTAACACGTATGCACATGAAATAGGTCCCGACCAGTTACTGAACAGCCATACTGGCTTCTATCAGTGTGAAATCGCACCTCTTGGCACAGAAGACCGTACCCGGCCGCCATTTGCCTTCAGGTTATGGGCCATTATATAGACATATCGTCAGTAGGTGAATAATTGATGTAGGCCACGGGCATATCTGACAGACGACAGTATAATTGATAGTTGTAAATCCAGCCTGCTGGACAAACAAACGGATCTACAAATGCTTATTGTTCATTTGTGTCATATTTCAAAATATTTTTTTCTCGATAATAACTGAATTTTGAGCGATTGGGATGTTTCAATCCATCGATTCCCTTCTATTTTTGACAATAGAAAAAATATTAATCCTCTTGCTGTTAAGAGACGTGAATTGTGGATTCAAGCAACTAGAAGAGCAGATTTATGTACTGATAAATTGAAATGGGCAACGGTATATTTATGCATTTTTTTTCTCAGAATTTCAATTATAATCTCATTGAATTACTATTGTTGTTTATGGAAATATATTTTGTTTGTCAAGCAGGCTGATGCTTTTGACGTCACATGCCCGCGGTCTATTGATTTAACATTGATCGATATTGAAACCAATAATTCAATATGACTATTGGTTGAATAATTTCTTAACGAATTTACTACACAAAAAATTCATGACGTAATTTTCTGACATTGATATTTGTTGCTGACCGCAAGTCTGTTCCTCAATATATATTCCTCAACTATGAAAAATAATTAAGGCAAATAGAAAAGATATTGAACAATATTCACTACATTTTAATATTCTAGTTTTCGATATCTTTACTTTTTCAGTAATAATTCATGATATTGCATTTTTTCATGATGATATTGAGATCTCAGTTTAAAAATGATATGCTATCGCTGTTGAAATCACAATTCCACTTATATGTTTTGAATCGATTATCACGATTTGAATATTCGCTTTCCAGTATAACTATGATATCCAAGGAATATCAGAATTGTCAAACCTATATTGCAATATGGGGCCAATAAGCTACTTCAATGAATATCGTGATACTACCTAACAATATTTATAATATAAATGGATCAATCTGAAATGGAAGTTCAGTCAAAAGATGTGCTGCTATACGTCAAAGCATCTGAGCGAAGAAAGCTTGTCCCTGTTCAAAAATGGAGTATTTTCCCAGATAATGTTTTTTGCAAGCTCACACCTATATTTTTTTAGAACAATTCCATAAAAAATATGTGTTCGATTCAAGAGAAAATTCTATTCGATTCAGTACTCGTCGCGCTATATAGACAGGAAAGTAGCAGCTCACCAATGCCAATGTCCGACGCGCTCAAGAGAGCCCGAGGATAAAACTGTGGCTTGAACTTGTTGCCTCTGGAAAAAGGGACTCACAACAATCCCTTAGGATGGTGCAGGAGTTCACGCATTCTGTTGGAATGGAATTCAGGAGTGACAAATGTGCACTGGTTCGCTGGGGAAGCCGAACTCGTAGACGGGAACATGCTACATCATTTGAATGTCGGAGAGACAAATCTATTGAGATGTGTAACAACGCCACACCCAAGGAATGCATTCAATGAAAAAATCCTTCCGTATCAAGTATAGGCAGAAACTGCGTAGATGTGGTCCATTCGGATATACTCGTTTGGAGTAGTCAAATGGACTCAGAGAGAGTTGCGGCAACGTATCGTGAAGACTCGTAAAATGATGCATATGCATGAAAGCATGCATCCCAAATCGTCCGTTCCACGGTTATAACTCCTTCGACAATAAGAGGGTCATGAATTTTTGGGTTTGGAGTGTCTTTATAACAGAATGGTCCTAGATGGCCATTTTTTGATCTCTAGAAGAAGTTTTGTGAATATATTATATATTCCAATGTGACAATGTTATTTAATTAGCAGCATTCATGTATTCACACATTCGGTTACAAGTTCAGGCTATCAGTGGGTATCTTCCATATACCCAGTGCTAGAATCTCCATTTGCCCATTATTATATTCAGTCAGAAATTGGGGAAGATAATTCAAGACATTTCGGTTATTTTAGGTTACTATGATATGGAATTACTTTCTGAGGCGTTCTCAAGTTATATCAGTGAATGGACTATACTCGTCTAAATTAGATATGCTTTCAGGTGTTCCGCAAGGGTCCATACTAGGCCCCTTGCTTTTTATTATATACACTGCTGATATTTCGGATAATATAGAACACTGTAAAGTTCAAGCATTTACAGATGATACACAAATGTATCTCGAATTTAGTACTGATAATTGGAAAGTGGCCGAAGAAACTATAAATAATTAATTGAACAGAATTAAAACTTCCTCTGATAAACACAACTTAAAATTAAATTCTGAAAAATCGAAGGTCATGTTTTTTGGCAATAAGAATAATAGAAACTTTCTAACAGACAATACGACAGTTCAAATTGATAATTGCATCTCAGCCAGGAATTTTGGCCTAGTGTTAGATACGGATATACGTTTCTCTTGCCACATCAAAAGTATTATAGGCAAAGCATTTGCATCCTTAAAACTCATTTATAGTGCCCGCCATTTTCTTAGTATCAAAATGAGACGAACCTTATGTGAGTCACTTCAATTATTGTGACTTCATCTACGGTCCATGCTTAACTGGAGTAGATCAGAACAGAATTCAGAAAGTGCAAAACATATTTATTCTATCAGAAAGTTTGATCATATTTCTCATAAACTCAAAGAATGTAACTGGCTCAACATGGAAAGCAGAAGGCAACTTCATCTGGGTACTTTCACACATAAAATTCTTGAAGATCCTGACCCTCCTGCTCTGATAAGAGAATTCATTCCTAGATTCAAAATTCACTCAAAGAATGTCCGAAATAAGTCCACCCTGACCATGCCTCAGCATAGAACTGCGATGTTCCAGAAATCCTTTGTATTCAATGCTATTCGTATGTAAAACCAATTGCCTGATGAATTCAAAAAATTCAACATCAATAAATTCAAATATAAATTGAAAAATCATTTATTTGAAGCACAACGATAACTTTTCAATCGTTTATCAATATCAATAATTATAATGTATGCACTCCTTCATTTCCTTCATTTCCCTCCCTCAGTTTAACAAAAATTGTATTTGTACAAAAAATCTAACAAACGATGCCTACAACTAAATGTCCTATAAGACTCTACTGTATGTATTTATCATTTTTATAAATTACTATTATTCATTCTCCTGGGCAATTGCCCGCTGTTGGTTGAGTAGAATAGCTCAAGCTAGACTTCGCCAACAGTCTCATTAAGCTGTAATGTTTTTCTTTCTATTGGCAATAAAAGACGTTTATTATTATTATTATTATGATGAATGAAGAAACACCATTGAATTTGGTAAATGTGACATGAGATTTCCATTCACTATACTAATATGATGCGATAGTAGAAATAGTTGATGTCATATCTAATAGAAACCGTGACGTCTACTGCCTCGGCAAAACAAGTAATCACTTTTAGTGGCGGTAACATTGGAAGTACACGATTCGCCAATTTCCCTGTGGTGTTCTGAAAGATGCGAGCGAGTGTAAGACAAGCATAACCAATTTACCGAATTCCCTTTTTTGAATGGAATCAAAAGCACATTAAATGTATGTTATTCCGCTGTCCTCCACAAATAAAAGCAATATAAGAGAGCAGCATTTGCCACATTCTGTTATAATTATATCAAATTGAATCCGAATTAGTTTGATGATGAAATCACTACAGATTATGGAATTCAAGAAACAATTTTTCCTTCTTTCGAAATTTCTTCAAATGGTTTATTGCAGTAATTACTTGTAACATCCGCCGGTGATGGCTCAATCATATTTTTTTCACGCTCAATCTCCATAATATCCAATCCTAGTAAACATGAATTATGCTTCATGAGGTATAAGTAATTGATGTTTTCCAAATACCTGTGTTCAAATATGAAGTGAATGAAATTGGGCTGATTCACAGTACCCGTAATTGCCTCTTACGTATGGGTAAGTAAAGCTCTCGAGATGTATTGATAAAAACATCAAAATTGTTATCGGTACATTTGATGGAAACGTCATTTGCCTGATATATGTGTGAAATGGATTTCTATTCGTTTTTTGTCGGATTATTGGAACTTCCGTCAATTATCGTGATTAGAGAGGCAAGAAATGTATGGGAAAAATTCATCGACAAGTAAACGCCATAATGAAATAACCGAAAAGTTGTTGTATTTCGATTCGCAAATCCATCGGAAAAGATTGATGAAATTAGTTTTTGACCGATCATGTATTGAAATCAATGAAGAATGAAGTGACTTCTAATACATAGCATTTTTTCCACTGTAACTATTTGATATTTTTGTTTGGATTGTCATATTTCTGGAAACAACTTTGTTACTGTCTCTGTCCCTGTTCCCACCAATTCGTCATTTAGTGGTTGGAAGTACCACCGTAAACTTCCGAAAAGTTTAGATTCTGAATCAACTTCCTTCACCAATTTGTATATCAAATGTCTGCTCTAATATCCCAATAAACAATATTGGAAGTAATACGTATGCCACTGAAAATTTAAAATTTGTATGAATAATTCATATGCCATTCGTCGAAAGAGACGAATTGGAATACCCTAATCTGAACTGTTGATCTAGTGGCCTACTACACAAATTCAGTTCAGAATCTTCCGTGTTCCTGTGTTTTTTCATGTAGTTATAGCTCAGGGCTTGTTCTCGAATATTCTCTGGAATGTCTAGTGCTCAATCGGAGCTTTCGATTCGCAGCTAAAGAACCCCGCACCATTTATGTAGGAAAATTATTTGAGTTTGATCTGAATTAAAGAACTTGATGAGCTGATGAAAATTTATATGTACGATGTAGCCATAAAAATGATACTTTGGCTGCGACTGGGTCCTGAATTTGGCAATTCCAATTCTGTAAGTTGTTCTAGTGACGACACAATTCTCGATAAAAAATATTAAACTCGGGATTTTACGTCAATTCCTGATTCCCAACAAATAATTATTCAAGCGACAAAGTAATCCCAAAGCTGAACTATATCAACGGTGTTGCTAAAATTATCAATTGAAATACCAGAAAACTGATATAATGATTCTCCTATGTTGTCTTTTTATTACCAGAACTTCAGATATGTCCGAACAAAGTTGAACACTATAAGGGATCATATCTTCATATGCCCTCTATACATTCTCGCAATTGGCTCGTTCAAAATATTCACTTTCATGTTCCACCAAGATCAACCCGTTCTCGAAATTCCTTTTACATCTCCCCCCATGGGAGGTATGTGTATATAATTCTCTCATAACCAGAGCATCTTGATTGGCATTTTTATTTTATGTCGAAGTGGAATTTAATGCGGACATCGAAACTTTTGACCTTATTGTGAAAACTGTGATATATAATGTGTGAAACTCTACCTTGCCAAAATATGCTGTTCTCTATTTGTTTTTTGTTTAGTTTTTCTGCTACGTTAGTTATAAGACTGAAACCTTGTACCACATATTGAGCTTATGCTTGTGACTGAATAAATGAAAGAATATATGCATAAATAAATGGATAAATATATAAAAATATGAATGAATAAATAAAGAAATGAATACTAGAGAATCGACGATGTAATCTTTATTGTATACCTTGTTAATGACTAGAATCGGGAATTCTGAAGCTGAATGAGGTAAGAAATCAGACATCACATTATACCTTTTGGCAGTAACGATTTTTTTAAATATTGCTAATATGCTCTATAAATGACTCAACAATTCAACATGATATGATTTGGTGTAAAAATATAAAATTCCTAAATTGGTGTATGTGAAATAATTCTTCAGTATATCAATGAAACATTTACTCCAAATCTATTTTCAAATAATTTCCGCAACTCTTTCGAAATTCAGGTCGAAAAGTCTTTAGAAACCCCAGTTTTAATCGATGCTTTACCATTTCGTGGCAACGTACATGTCTACAATATATATACTCTTCCAATCATAAGGTTAGAAAAACTGGAATATCAATCTGATTGAATTCGTTGTCAGCAAGGTCAGCATTGTTAAGCGGAATAAAAAGTATCCCATGTGCGTCTCCTGGTTCTAAGCTACCTCCCCCCCAATTTTCGGTATAATTACCGATAATTTTGCAAGAAAACGTGATATCTAAATTTATTTTCATATCTTGACAAAATATGAAAATAACCGAATGCAATTTGTACAAGATATCACGCTTGAATGCAAAATTATCTGGTCATTTTTATGCACGAATGTAATTCATTGGAATATTTCACGAATAAAGAAATTCTCAAAGAAATGTTATTTTTTGTTCATCTATACTTTCCTCTATAGATTGCATGGAGTACTCACCTAAACGCGAAATGTTTTTCTATTTTTGAAGTCTATCTGACATTTATTTGTGTTGTTTACTGACGTCTAGCGATACGGTTTCAAATGTGTTGTTATGGTGACTTGATACAATGCAATTACCGCTGTAAGTTTTCGATAATTGCATTGCTCTTATGGACATTTTATATATGAGGGAAATATTCAGCCAAATCGGTTCAGCTAAGGTGGCTATATACTGGTGTTTTCACTCCATATAAAAGATTGTCAGCAAATCAGACGACCGATCTGACCTACTTCATCAAGAATTGATGACGTAAACCGTGTAGTATTAACTCAAAAAATTCGCCAGGTAACGTCACTCTCGCAGTTGAGATGGCAGTCATGTGCACGTTCTGTGTTGCCAAGTGGCTATGTCGTTGCGAATTCTGGTCTATGTGCTGAAAAAAATTAGTTGATTGTTGATTGTTTTAGGACTTTATGTTTTTATCGGTAGAAAAAAATTGTAATCTTAGTTGATCTCCTTCTCTGCCCAGAAAAATGTTCCTCTGGTTTACATTTTCAACGATTCTTTTCTTTGTGGTACCGTACTATGAATAATCAAACAGTTTCAATGTAATCATTCGAACTGATCGGTTGAACATATTCGATTTGGAACAAATTCGTCATCAAGAGATTGGTTTATCAGATCGAGAAAGGATTTTATGGTATTTTAATCACTCGTAATTTGAGTCATAAAATGATATTGTATGCCATAAAAACGATCTGGACTGGTACTACCGGTAGAGGAGTTAATTCTCAGAGCTCAACATGATCTTTGCGATACATTTAACTCACAGTTTTTCATGAATCATATAACGTTCAATGAGTAATATGGTTTGTTACTTCTCCACCGATTATCATTATATCATTCCACATGAAATTTTATGTGTTATATAATATATAACACATAAAATATCATGACACAATTAAGACACAATGAAGTTCTAGCTTATTTCAACGATTACTGAATAATATGAGAAACTTCTGAAAATTAGATTTCACAACGTTATTAGTTTCTTTCCGACACAACAGTATTTTCCCATTCAGGAACTTATTAAAGCAAATTCTTGGTATGTCAATGCCAATCCTTATACAGTGTGGTCCAACGAAAACTTAACACCGCTATGTTCCGGCTTTAACATGAAAATGTGGAAAATCGCTCGGACCCGTCAATTTCTAATACAAGGGGGAACAACTTTTCCGCTGTTTTCATCCCCGTAACTTCAACCCCCTAACGGGGGTGAGCACAACCCCTTGATTTTGAATGGGGATGAGGGGTGTTGAGATACCTCATTTTGACGATCTTATCGTGTACTATCTGACCGTAAAATTTCACTTCAAAATATCCATCGATAATGAAATAACAGCGAAAATAGTGAAAGAGGCAATATGGAATTTATCTCGAGAATATTATTCGTATCCGACGCATTTCAAAGGTATTGAGTGGTTAATTTTTTGTCCAAAAAAGTAGACGGACCTTGTTTTTGTACCTTAGTCTATCGTGAATTGTTAAGAACGGTACAAGTGTGTCCAAGCGATTGTAAATTTGTAGTGGAATTAAAATGGTGTATTCCGTAGAAGAAAGGGTGGAAATGATAAAATTATTTTTCCGAAATAACGACTCTGCGCGCACAACAGCGGCTTTATTTAACGAACGACATCCTGGAAAAAATGTATCCGCTGCTTACGTTGTGCAACTGGTTGTCAAATTTGACGCTACTGGGTCAGTTGGAAACAAAAAGAGGGTGCATGAAAGAGACGAAGCGAGGGACGTGGCTGTCTTAGGTCATATAGCAATGGATCCGACCGTTAGTACTAGGAAATTGTCCGAGGTATCTGGTGTTTCACGCACAACAATCATGAGAATCCTGAAACAACATAAATTCCATCCGTATAAGATACGATTGGTTCAGGAACTGAATGAGGATGATCCCGATCGCCGACTCCAGTTCTGTGAAGTGATCAGTGAAATAATTAACGGCAATCAAAACTACATGTTCGATATCTGTTTTTCGGACGAGTGTTCATTTTACCTTAACGGCATTGTAAACCGGCATAACTGTCGGTATTGGTCAGATGAAAATCCACGATTATTTCGTGAGGTGTATACACAGCGCCCCCAAAAATTAAATGTTTGGGCGGGTATTTATGGAAATCACATAATCGGCCCTTTTTTTCTACCCGGTAATCTCACAGGCCAAATGTATCTCGATCTATTGGAGAACGCTATTTATCCAGCCCTCGTGCAAGTATTGGAGAATGCAGAAGACCATCAAACAAGATGGCGCACCACCTCACTTTGTTCAACCGGTGCGTCAGTTTTTAGATGACAATTTTCCTCACGCCTGGATTGGAAGAAGGGGACATATTGAGTGGCCACCCAGATCACCTGATCTGGCTCCACTGGACTTTTTTCTATGGGGTCACCTGAAATCCAAGATTTACGCTACCCAGCCTGAGTCACTGGATGATTTGCGAACTCGGATCATTAATGAATGCCGTCAAATTACACCAGACATCTTGAGTAATGTACGTGAACCATTTCAGCAAAACTTATATTACTGCATGGAAGTGGATGGTGCCCATTTCGAACATTTAATAAAGTAATCACAAAAGTACGTACTCTTCCACTATTTTACCTGTCATGTCGTTATCCATGGATATTTTGGAGCGAAATTTTACGGTCAGATAGTACACGATAAGATCTTCAAAATGAGGTATCTCAACACCCCTCATCCCTATTCAAAATCAAGGGGTTGTGCTCACCCCCGTTAGGGGGTTGAAGTCACGGGGATGAAAACAGCGGAAAAGTTGTTCCCCCTCGAATCAGAAATTGACGGGTCCGAGCGATTTTCCACATTTTCATGTTAACGCCGGAAAATCGAGGTGTTAAGTTTTCGTTGGACCACACTGTATAATAACCATCAGTTTTCATCCTTATCACTGCCACCCATTATACACGCGCACCTCCTCATTTCTTCTATATTTTTGACAGAACTAATTTATCCTTGTATTGAGAAACTGGTCTTTAGATTTATATTGTCTGAAGAAATTGAGCTTCCAAATACCATTTTTGAAAAATACGTTGATGACATTATCCTCGGTTGAAACTTTTCCTAGAGATCAATTACCCTAACACCAAACTGATATTTTTGCACTCGACGCGCGTTTCGCTAACGAGTTTAGCATCTTCAGGAGAAGAAAATTGATACTAAATCTAAAGCTAGGGTTAGTTGTTTATATATCTGAAGTTTTTTGGTCCGATATAGACTTTGTTACTGCCAATCGTTTTAATAAATTTCTTGATAATGAACTAGTGCAGTCACTACCTGCAAGTTTCCTCATCTGTCATTATTGATTATTTTCATTACTTTTTCAACAATAAATTGAAAAGCGGGATGAAAGGGATGGGTCCCTTGTCACCATTCATGCTGTTTTTACATTTTGCTAGGCCTAGACTCTCACATGCACCGGGCAGTCTTGGGTCATGGTGCAGGAGTTCACGCATGCTGCTGGTATGAAATTCGGGAATGACAAGTGTGCACTGGTTCGCTGGGGAAGCTGAACTCGTAGACGGAAACATGCTACATCATTTGAATGTCGGAGAGACAAATCTATCAAGATGCGTAACAACGACATACCCAAGAAGTGGACTGAAAGTCAGCTGAAAGGGATAGGTCCCTCGTTACCATTCATGCTGTTTTTACATTTTGCTATTTCTAGACTCTCACATGCATCGAGTGGTCTTGTGTCATGCACATGCTTGATCAGTTTCAGAATGCCTTCACCAATTTTGTGGTCATTGTCTAGAGCGTGTTGGGCAACACTGGATTTTTCCACCCTTCTGTATTTCATGTGTGCAAAATGCTCTTTGAAACTGGTTTTAATAGCTCGTCGGCTCTGGCCGATGTATTCGTTGTTGCAATCTTGACAACTGATCTCGAAAATTCCCGACTCTTCTGAGTTTTCTAATTCATCTTTTGGGTTACCAAGAAGCTGTTGTAATTTGTAAGAAGTTTAATATGCAACTTCCATATTCACTTTGTCGAATATCAGTTGAAGTCCTCTAGTGTATTGAGGTTCATACGGGATAACTATGAACTTTTAATTTTTCTCATCTTTCAGAGAGGTCGAAGAAGTTTTTTTTTTCAAAAAAAAAGATAAGTACGACAATGAAGGGAGAGTGATTAGGTACGTAGCTGATGTGAACGGTTTTAACCGAGAGATAGTTGATAAGATAATTAGAAAATGTAAATTTAGGGAAACACTTCGTATATCTTCGACTTTGATATTTAAATATTGTTGAATAAAATAGGTGGTCGTAGGAAAAATAGTGTGTCTTACTTGTGCGAAAGTGAAAATGTCACTTTCCGCACTAGTTGTTGTTCTAAAAATTGTTCTAAAATTGTTCGTTTTCGTTAACCAGCTGACGAACGTCAACCCTCAGAAGTCGAAACTTGTGCGAGCAATGGATCAACGAGGCCTTACCTTTTAACGTGCGATTACCCAGCACGGTGGCCCGGCGAGGATTCGAACCCCGGCCTTCCGCTTGATAGGCAGATATGCTAACCACTACACTACCGAGACCACTAGTAATGTTATATACTATATCGAGCTGATTCAAATGAATTGAAATTTCAATAGCACATAACAAAACTCTTTTTGTTGGCATGTATATATCATTCATAGACTCAAAACTGGCATTCTACGGCATAGGAGGTACGCCATTGCAATTATTCAAATCTTATCTGGAGGATAGACAACAATATGTCCACCTATCAAACAACTCCAAATCTAAACTGAAAAACATTCAGCATGGTGTCTCCCCCAAGGATCTGTCCTGGGACCCCTGCTTTTTATCATTTACATCAATGACTTATGTTTTTGTATGATGACAAAGTGTCAGATTGCACTCTTTGCAGATGATACGTCCTTCATTAGTTCCAATGCCAATATTCCACTTTTACTTGAACATGCAGGAACCATAATATCCGAAGCTGAAACTTGGTTTTCTGTAAATAATCTACAACTGAACAGGGCAAAAATTCAAAATTTGATAATTTCCAGTAATAACCAGATCACAGCAGGTAACCACTGTAAGTTGCTTTGGGTTGTTCTGGATGATTGTCTAAATTGGACACACCACGTAGATCTTCTTAGTACCAGGCTGTCCAGTATTTTATTTCTCCTTAGGCAACTTAGCCATTGTTTGAACCCGAATATGTTGAAAAGCATTTATTTTGTTCTTTTTCATTCTTTGATTAGTTACGCTACGGTGTTATGAGGTGATTCAGTTGATTCTATAAAAATTTTTAAATTGCAAAAACGGGCAATAAGAATTCTGAGTGAAGTAGGATATAATGAACACTGCCAACCATTATTCAAGAAACTGAAAATTTCACCACTTCCTTGCATATACATATTTCAACAATTGACAGAAATTCATTCCATGAGGCAGAGCATTCCAAAAGTTTCTAGCCTGCATCATCACAACACACGCTCTGCAACTGCTGATGATCTACTTGTGCCACGTTACAGATCAGTAAAATCAGAAAAAAAGTCCTTGAATTTGAAGCTTTACAACAAACTACCTTGCCAAATCAGATCGATGAATGATAAATGTTTCAAAACTAGTGTGAAAAAAATGCTACTTGAACATTGTTCTTATTCCGTTATGGAGTATAACCAAAATTTGAGTCTGTAACAATATGTCACGTTTCTTTTATTATCATTTTTTGTCATCAGATTTTTTATTTGATATGACTATCATATATTTATATACTTTATTTTGTAATACCTATGTTATATGTTGTATATTTAGAAATATTTATGCATTACTTTGTACCATTGACGTACTATAAACCATACTCTGTATGTGTCACATAGTCAATAAACTATCTATCTATCTATCTATCTATTACGTATAGGCAAATCTTTGAATTGGTTAGATAGACTTCTCTTGACAGTAAAACAGTTGAATCGGATTAACGGTATTGGTAGACTTGACGTTAGTGATTCACGTTACATTATGTGAATACAAAAATTCGGTTTTCCTTCACTTCCGCGTGTATAACAGTAATAAAATCATGAATGAATACATGCATTCTGCATTTATCTTCTGAGATTTGGGAAAGATTGGATTCACAAAATAGCATCATTTCATTGTGTAATTCAAACCTTAATTATAAAGTATTCCCAGATTAGTACCGTCTTCTTCCCACGATGTTATTCAAACTGAATTTTTTCCGAACGCTTGCACATCTCTGTACGAATTATATGCTCACTGGATAATGAGTACTAAAAATTACAGGCACGAAAACTGTTTATTCATCAGTATTAGTTGTGCTTATATCTCACGGATTCCTCAATGTAACTGTTTCCAGACACTGAACTGAGAATAAAAAAGTGACGTTCCAGCTGATAACCCAAAGGACGAACGTTTAACAAAAGTTACAGTTAGAAGTAGGTAAACCACATAATTGAAGATTTTATTCGCTGATGATTTCTTGCGATTTTTTTCTTTCAATAATCGAACATGAATTTTTGAAAGGCGAGTAGTCAGAATTGTACAGAATTGTGGATTCATTCAGAATTATTGAATGAGTTATTAGTTCTCATCGGCTCCGGTCGGTTAGATTGTTTGAATGAACATGAAGACTCTTTCTTCAGTTTGGGATCGGGAATTTCTACCATTTTTTCTCATATCTCAATGTCTTTTTGCAGGCTATGAAGTACTTCTATTTGACAGAATAGGAAGAGGTGGAGGAGTGTGTTCATTGTTCACTCGAATTCAATCAAATCGAACTGGATCCCTCATATTATGAATATGAGAAGTTATCAAGTGGTATCATTTATAGACTGCCGTCGGCTCCTGTTCAAAGCTTGATTGAACTCGAAGAAGTATTATCCAACATTCGTATGACCACTGATGAAGTTGTTTTGGTGGGAGATGCTAATATAGACCTATTTATACACCGTGACTTCTTGAATATTTGTACCATTTTCGAGCTTCAACAAATAATTACTGAGCCAACCAGGATTACCGAAAATTCTTCAACGCTTCTGGATATAATTTGTACGAGTGAAGGCATAACAGTAGGGAACCTTGGAACTGTGGACGTGTGTGGCATGACAGATCATAGATTAGTGTTTTGTGAACTTAATTATATCATTCCTGAAATATCACCCCTACAGATTACATATAGAAACGATTCAATTTTCAACTATGATCGCTTTACCAGAAATGCTCAAAGTGTTGAATTAATAATGAGATTCTAAAACTCTTTGATGTGCATGCACCCCTGAAAACGGCCACTCTTTGAGAAAAATACCGACCTTATATTACATATACAATCAAAAAAAAATGTTACATCTGAAAAATGAGGCATATAATAGGTACAGGCGAACCAAATTAGTTTCACATCTGAATTATTATGAAGATCTCCGAAATTACGTACCTCAAGGTATATGAAACGAAAAAGTGGTCTACATACAATATCAAATTAGAATGAACAGGAACAATCCAAAACAGCTGTGGAGAGATTTCTCCAATTGGAATATATTGGAAAATAGTCACCAGATTAAAACATTTTTTCAAGAATCCATTATCGAACGTGACATTCCGGATGATCTATTGGCAACATACTGTTCAACTCGCTACACAGATGTCGCTGAGCTGAGCACTTTTGAAGAAGTGGGTCTGGAGAATATTGAAGAAATTCTCAACTCGATCACAAGCATTTGGTATAGATGGAATCAACCTGCGAATGCTGAAATATACATTTGACTTCTGTAAAAGAGTTTTTGTGAAATTTGTGAATTGTTTTCTCCAAAGTGGAATAGTACCAAAAATCTGGAAACAATCTATCATTACTTCTCTTCCAAAAATCCATAAGGCTACTGAATTGAAGCACCTACGACCAATTAGTGTTTCCCCGACGATGTCGAAGAATCTAGAGAAAATTGTAGCCAGCTATTTAGTGGCGCATGTACAGGAGAATAAAATAATTCCAAAAGTTCAATCTGGTTTTCGTAAATCATATAGTACTACAACAGCTCTGATGCGTATAACTGATGATGTGTCCAGAAATATCGACAACTCTCTGGCAACATACACAATTCTATTCGACTATAGCAAGGCATTCGATGTTGTTAGTCACAAATTATTGTTATCAAAACTCAGTTATTATGGCCTAAGCAGTAGTGTCTCACAATGGTTCGAAAACTACCTTTCTCTTCGATCACAATGCGTGAAAATAAAAAACAATATAATATTCATCTTTATGCCGACGATGTTCAGCTATATGGTGCCTGTGACTTCAATAATGTCAATGAAATAATTCGGAATCTGAATGAGAATATCCAAAATATATGCGAATACTCTGAAGAGCATGGACTGCTGATCAACCCAACAAAGACTCAAGCTCTGTGTTTGGGATCAAGGTCATTGGTTGTCCGCTGCAAAGAAAATCAAACTGTCAATATATCTGAAGGTGATGTGAATATCGAGTTAGGTAGAGAATCCAAAAACCTTGGCATTATATTCGATGAATTTTTCAGTTCTGAAAACCATGTTGTGGGGAAGCTGAAAGTATGTTACTTCAAATTCAAAGCACTTTGGAAGTATAAAAAAGTACTACCACATTACCACATTTACATTAAGGAAATTCCCTGATCTTGAATCAAATTGATTATGGATGTAATGTGTACTACCCCTATTTAAATGAAAAAATGAAAAATCGTTTACAAGTTCTTAAAAATAATTGCTTAAGTTTCGCTAATGTTGGTATCCGTAAAAGAGCTTACGAGACACCATTTTATAATTTTATATAAAATTTTATTCTCTGTGAGTTAGGTTCCGAAACGTGGCCATTAATTTACGTAATATGTGTGACTATCTTTCACATCCATCAGATTCGCAGTAATTGATAGTAAAATGATAGCGGCATTTAGACAAATTAGAATTTGAGAAAATAAACTTCCCCAAGCATGATTCGAACCCGGTTTATTCTTCTTGAATTCTGATTTGTCTGAATGCCGCTAACAATATGAAGTAGATGAATGGATATCTGGGATTGTCAGCAGGCCAATGAGTGTACTCTTATAACATTCATTTCAAGCTTTCGATACCATTTAATATCATCAATGGTGAAAATATAAAATTATGGAAGAATACAGTAACTACACAAAGTTAATGAGATTATTTGGCATATATCTTGGAAGAATAGCACAATATCATCGATATAGTTGAAGAACAACTCCAACTTAACAATATTACGCATATATGGAAAGAACTTGTAAAATATGTAGAGCAATTTCTGAAGATGTTTATAAAAATATAAAATCACAGTAATTGGCAGTAGTTGACAACTGATTTCAATCAGAAGGATAACATGATGTGGTTTTTTTCAAAGTTGTAGTTTACCTGAACATGATTTGAAATCATGAACATTGAAACTTGGAATAATGAGATTGATGCATAAATACTATATTTTGGAGAGATATTGACAGATAAATTTCGTGACAGCAACTGGAGAAAAACATTGAATGGAGATGCTGTGATACATCATTTTGAAGCTCCGGACGACTACTATACAACCCTAGAATATGTAGTCGATATCTTCACCTACTGCAAAATGGCGAATCCCTTGATTATCGCCTCAATATACCGACATTCAACTTCTTACTTTGAGGAAATGAGCCGAGTTCATTTCAAAAGATGCTCGAATTGGTTGTCTCTAACGTCTTGACCTAAGATTGGCCCATCCGATATTTCTCGTCGAAGATTTCCTGACACAGCAACGTCGATATTTTTACGAATATTGATTATTCTTTGTAGTATATCTAGCATTGAAGCAGGTTCAGTTTCGTATACTTTCTTCTTCAAATAGCCACATAAAAAAAGTCTAAACATGTCAAATATGGCAAGCGGGCTGGCTATTCCGTAGTATACCTCAATGGCAAATCCAACAACCATGGAAAATATAAACCAAATAGTTTTTTAATTATCTGGAGTAATGTAGTGGTGCTCCATCTTGTTGGAATAATAATATCCATATCGAATTCATTAGGATTCACTTCGACGATTGCGGTGAGTAGTGGTTTCCAGCATATTCAAATACAGTTTCCCTGTTGAATTTTGTTCAATTGGCTATCTCGAAGATAGTTAACGTGGTACCTATCTATTTGAAGATTTGAAGATTTAAGTTCTGCTGAGATCGTGAAATTTGTATCGTACAACTATTTTGTTAATCAAACAGCAAATAAATGACCTGAATGACTTAATCTTCACTTCAGTGAGTATATGAGAATATAGTGTTAACTAAGAACTGAAAAATATAAAAATTATCAATAAATCAAGAAAGCATCTGACAGCAGTGATCAATGGATATTATTAATTTCGAGCAAACAGACTTATAATGGGTACATTATACAATAGTCTTCGTGTAATGGACACTGCGTGAGGTGCTTATAATAAAAGGAATGGACATTTCAGATTTTAATGCCAATAAACCATGAATAATAAATAATAATGAATGAAAAAATTTTCAATTGTCACAAAATATCAACAAAATGATGATGATGTTGAGGTTTGTTGACCACAAAATTTACTTCTTCCCAGTTCCTTCTGACTCCAAAAATAAATTGAACAGAAATATATTTGTGCAATGGATATTCCATTGCACGAGTGCGATGAATGAGGATTTCTTTCTACTTGATATATTCCGCTAGTTGATCGTGAAAAAACGAATATTTGACCTCATTTTTTATAAGCTTCAATCATGATGACGGTAAAACAAATATTCATGGGGATGCTTGAAGACTGGCTTTAAATCAAATATTCTAAAAATGAACAATTTGTTCAGGCCAGCCTCAACTCACCTACACTGTAGGTTGACGGACTAACACCTATTAGAAAACAACTACTCCCCTTGCTAATACCACGAAGGGCATTAGATTACATCCAACGGGTGTTAGTGTGGGATTCTTCACAGAAGAAATTCCACATATGCTCTTAGCCAGGGGGTAGTTGTTTTCTAATAGGTGTTAGTCCGTCAACCTACAGTGTAGGTGATTTGAGGCTGGCCTGAACAAATTGTTCATTTTTAGAATATATGATGACGGTAGATCAAAACTTTTTTATAAATGAGCTTCTATGAGATCTCCTGAGTGTCGCAGAAAACAAACACAGAGAAATTAATTAATTTCCGTATACTGAATCATAAAATATACGTGATTGATTAACCTGTCCAGTTTCCATCTTCTTCAGAATTTTATTTAGAATGTGAGTGATTTGAATTGACACACACGTACTTCCACTAATGATAAAATAGGTGTGAGAGAGCAACAGTCCCGCCTTCCGATTCTAAATGAGAATATAATTCCCAGTGGTCGTCATTACATGTTATCATAATGTGCCAGAGACAGGCGCTTTCTGTCGTACTCAAATGCGGCATCTGAATCTATATTATATGATTGTTTAATAATACTCATTGAGAATTGATTACCATAATTTGTCACATAATGAACGCTAATAATATAAAGTGAGCGCAAGCGGTACATGTGTGTTCAAACGAAATTAGTTTCGAACTACAATAATGAATATGCATGAAATTTAAATGTTTCTCAAATAATTTTTCTCAGATCTTTATTTTCGTCATGTTATAATATTTGAAATATATTTTATTCAATCGGTTATTATCCGAACCCGTAAAATATCATATAAAAATCGAAGGAAGGAAATGTGACATCAGACTGTGTAAGTGGTGAAACATTTCAAACTTGATTTCTAGTGAATCTAGATTCGTATTGAATCTAGAACGATGTCTGAAAGTGGTTTTATCCAAGTAAAATTTACCAAAAATATAGAAAACTGTGATAAGCATATCAGTAAACTACTTTTCTTCGAGCTTGAAGGCCGTCGTTCTTTGGAATTTCTTCCTATTCCTATTTAGCATTTTCAAACAGAATCCTGTGGTCACCCTCACTCAGTGCGTGTTCCGCCACCGCTGATTTATCGGTATTATGATGAGCATATTTTGCTAATATCTCGATTTTACGTAAGCGGATACCAAATGAGTGATAGTAGCTAGGTAAACATTATGTTATAATGATGCATTTGAGTTCGAAACATAGATTGGTATTTATAAATGACCACGGCAGAGATGTGTGTTATGAATTCATATTCCGATATGTTTTCAAACTAGGTAATGTTAGTGCAAAACCAAAATTCTCACTGCTTAATTGCAGAAGCATAACTCACCTCTGACTAATTTACAGTGAAAATTATCTTCACAAGAATATAAACACGAGTTTGTTTGAAAAATAGTTTGTTTTTTTTGAGCCTATTTATATTTTTTTCTATGTCATGAAGATTAAAATGTTTAATTCATGACATAACAGAAAATCATACATAATCCCTATTATATCCTAGTGAAAATGTTCATGATTTAAGAATTCTGGAGGCATAAAAGATTCTGTAAGGCTTTGACACTATAAATGAAAATAATATCATTCAAACCAGTGCTTACACATGTGGGAGTCTGATTGGTACTATTTTTGTAATCCTTCGAAAATTGGTGGAGTATAAGGTGCTCATTGAAAATAGGTAATGAGTCTTCTTCACTCTCGAGATATTTTAGCGAAAGGAACGTATGAAGTTACTGAAATATTCTGGAAAACGGCTACAGTCTGTTCTTGAACATTGATGTATTGAAGATATATGTTTCTCTGATGAGATATTTGTACCATTCAAATATATTCATTTTTGATTGAAAGGATAGTCCTCAATGGGTTCAACGAAATGAGTTGATGAAATGTTTCGATTGACCAGCAAATATCAATTCGAGAATTTTATAAAATTAGCGCCTATCTAGATACCTTTAAAATAACAGTGTGCCTTACGAATTTTTTACATCGTTCTTTGAAATGAGCTCATTGGTAATGAACTAATTTCATGTTGTCGCTGATATGTAAAATTTGATAGCTCTTAGGAGAGATAATTGCTCAATCATTCATCATCATATAAAGATCTTTTGTATTAATGGGATTTTCATAGAAAACAATCTGCATATGAGAACTTTTGCAATCTATACATTGATACTCATGGATCTCAGTCCTCTTCCCCCATTCAAAATTTTCATCAGCCGAATTGGGGTATTTTGTATGCCCACCAGATCTTTAGAGTTGTTAGAAATGGAAAATAGCTGGTTACTCGGTCCAAAAATTGCGAGTAGGTATCTATTATACTTTTCAGAAATTATGAATCATCGATCTTCCCAGCATAGAAAAATGACCTAACGGTTTGGCTGGATTGAATTCTCTCAAATATGACCACATCAAAGATTTCTTCATGAGAAAACATATAAAGTACGTGAAGGAAGTCAAATAAATTAATTCGACAGTCCGAGTTACCAATGAAATGTAATATTAAGATACCCGAATTCCAATGCTGAATCCAATTGTGGTTTCCCACGTGACTTTTCTGTTATATATTTAATTTAGTGGAGAAAACCACATGAGTGATGTGAAGAAAGCCATTACTCTTTAATTTCTTTGGCGAGTATTAACCACAAGATGTCTGTCGATAATGCGGATTATGATTCCAATTTATGCCAGTGGTATTTCCATTATCGTATATTATTTACAGTGTGTTCCTATTCGAATATTGATTCGATATATCGTTGATCATGTACGTGATAAAAGTTTTCCTTGATAGCATATCGCAAAAATAGGAAAAATAACATCACGTTAAGGACCTCGTCGTGTACTTAAGGTAATCACTGGAGCTGCCAGCCAAATTCATTGATACGAATATTGCTGAGGGAAATATGATATAGCTAGGTGACATTTTTTGAAATCGATTAATTTATTGAAATTGAGAGTAGGATTGATTTTTTCTTCTCAAAGGGAATCGATCTATCTCCATCCAATATTCAGATGTCAGGAGTAACTATTCCTGAAAAGTCACCTACCTCAATGCTAGGAATTACGATCAGTAATAATTTCTCAAGAGAAAACCATGTGAGATCGATCGCTAAAGATGCCTCCCTAATGCTTGGATTTGTATTTCATGCGCAGACATAGAAATACTTCACTCCTCGTCAGCTTCTGATGACCCACAAGGCACAGAAACGGCCTGTCTTGGAATATATTTCTCATGTGTGGGGTTTGGCACCAAAACATTCAATCAAACTTATTGATTCTGTCCAGAAAAAATCAATCGGAGACTTACGTCTCTCTTCTATATTTATTTCCATGGTCGGTGCCCTTCTGAATTGTCGTCAGTCGTTCCAACTAAAATGCCTAGGAAACCCTGGTGTATCTAGTGATTCGATATTGTTTATAATTTCTTGGCGAAAAACAATCGACGATTACAAAAGCTTTTTTTTTTTTTGATTGAGGTGGCCTTTACTTGATGGAAATCCATAGTTATTACGCTATAAGGTAGACACGATTAAATTTCCACAAAATTTATTGTCTTCGCGACATGTTTCGATACACTGTCTCTTTATCAAGCGAATGTTTCTAAACATTTCTAAACATTTCAATTCTGTTTAGAAACATTCGCTTGATAAAGATACAGTGTATCGAAACATGTCGCGAAGACAATAAATTTTGTGGAAATTTAATCGTGTCTACCTTATAGCGTGATTACAAAAGCTTTCTAATTATTGTATAGGGGGCGTTATATGAGCATTTTCGAAAATCTGTCAAATGGCGGTTTTGTCAGATTGACGTAACTTTGAGGTTTATTGTTGTCAATAAAACCTCTGAAATTATTTCTTCGCATTCAACAGTGTATGAAAGTCTATATAAGTAGAACAAGTTTTGAAGTTATTACAAGTACTTTGCACGACGTGTAGAAGCATTGTATAACGATTTATACAATGGTAGAAGATTTCGTATTTTGTGTGGTCAGTCAAAATCTGGGGATCCAAATATTCTTCTTTATTCAGTACCTAAGGTAAGTACAAACAAATCGCCCCAAAATAATAACAGGAATAAAGCGTTGTAGCTAATTTTATTCGTTTCAGCTTGAGCGAAAGTCTTATATCGAGGAGGAAACATCTGTAGCTCTTTTCAATGAGATATTGAACACAAAGTTTTGTTTAAATAAAGGAAATATCGTTGTGATACGTATTTTGAACCGTTGCATAAATGATGTGTGTATCCACAATTCCAAGACAGTCTATCACTTTCAATACACTAGCGTGAACTTTGTCGTACTTTCTCAGGGGAATGGGCAAAGTAAATTTTATCGAAATCAAAGTCTAGTCTTACAAACTGATATAAACACACTAAAAACGTGTAGAGGTAGCAGGTGACAGTATTGACAGGTTGTTAACGGTAGGTTTCTACGTTACATGCACGTTTTCTGAAACGCATTTGATTGGCTGTCAGGGCTGTCAAAATCTCAGTAGGCAAATAATAAACAGTGGTAGAATATTCGGTTGCACATTCCTCTCTACTGAAAATTAAGCTTCATATGGTATATGACTGATCGCCATCTACAATAGCGATCTGAAGCTTTTGCGATCTCCGAAATCAAGCAATCGGTTTTCGCCAAGTTTATCCCAAAATTATTCAGGTATAAGTAGATACACCAGGGTTTCCTAGGCATCTTAGTTCCAACCATGGCTGTATCAACACTGATAACTCGAGTGCAGAATTCTCACCTCTTTGATGTGGACTTGGAAACCTGTCGAACCTCTCTTGCTCAGGGATATCTTTTCAATAAAACAGCTTTACTATGAAACTTCTTACTGAGAGAGTTTTTTTATGTGGCATATAAACTTAAAAAATTCAAAGTGAACGTCAATTCGTTTCTCCTGTTTCTCAATTCATAAGGTTTTTCTTGAACATTACAGTGCCTTCCTTTCGGGTGAATCTGTATATATTAAAAACATATTCAGAGGGAGATATGTTTTTTCGTTGAGGTCACAATTATGCGAAAGAATAATATATAACGAATAGGTGAGAAATTATTTTTCGCTAATAACTTCAGTATGTTTTGAATTCTGCAACAAGACGCAGTCTCACCACAATGTTTCTAAACAAAATCATCAATTATGAAATTCATTATGCGGAAATTCTGTCTTTGATTCATGTTTTACATTCCAAGGATATGCACAACAAGTAGGGCTCCACTAGTATCTTTGCTAAAGTTAGCTTATAATGTCAATATTCCTCAGAAATAAAATGGACTCATAGTTCTGGTAGATAGATAGTAGGAACTTAGTATCTATTTAGACTATTTTCTACTCTTCGTTATTTTTTTCTTCGAATGTTAAAGTAATTAGGCTCTATAGCCTGTGTGGGTGATAAATAAATAAATAAAAATTCAGCAAAAAACTTGTTAACACGAAAATCTTTCAAATAAAATGTTACCATTCTGTCGTATCCAGCAAAATCCCCCGATTTGTGTCTATTTACCGCCTCGCGAAATATCCCTTTCCCATTCGCACTAACCCGGCAGTAAACGGTGCGCAATGCCGATGCTCACTTGTTCAGTCATGAAAGAGCGATCTACAGATGCAGCGCCATCCTTTATTACCTAACTCACCTTTCGCTGTAACGTCGGCTGCCCATTCTCGTCCACACATCTAGTGTGCACTTCGGCTCGGGTTCATTACCAAGGCCGTATGAAGATCGCCGAGGTCGTTGAACTCTCCACCTCGTTAGCACCCACCATTTCGTCAAATAAACTGGGCAACACGAGTTAAGTGCCCGCGCTGGTGACAGGTGTTTTCTTGATTTCGGAATTTATTTCGCAGGGTGTTTTAGATTCGATAGGATGAAAGGTTAGACATGTACCATATAACTGAAATGAGTTGTTTTGGAATATACAGAAGGGTAATGCAAAGTGAAAATGTCAGTTACGAATTTTTGACAGAATTTTTGAGGAAAATTTTCAAACAATACAAAACAAAACACTAAGAACTAACAAGAAGGCAACTACATCATCAAACTGTTCATAAATAATACAGAACAAAGAGTTGAACAATTTGCAGACATATTGCTCGAGTACTGAGCATATATCCGATATACATCAAGATTGTCCTCACGAGTATTTTGAGAACAAACTCAGGAATTTCATATTCATTCGGCTCCGATCAAACATAAATTCTTATGACTGAGATTTAAAAAAATATTGATCAGGTAGAAAAAGAATGTCAGAATATACTATCGCATTGATTCTTAGGAGTTATTTATACCGAAACCCCAAATATATATACATGGTGTCCCAGAATTTTCTGAACAAGCGATATCTCCGTTACTGGAAGAGTTGGAAAAGAAATCGAAAAATAATTTTTTCAAACATCGAATTGCCTTCCATATAACGCACTCGAAATGTTCTGTTTATGTTCAAACCCCTAAAAATTCCCCCTCGTCCCAATTTTATCTTTTTGTCGCAGAAATATAATCGCAACATCATTTTTTATCTGGCGACAAACGTATTTTTAACATTTATTATTCGCTTATTGTTCTTTTGAAGTCGGTATTGGTTGGAAGTTATACTTTTCGTTTGTAGAAAAAAAGGTTCTCGGAAAAAACCTAAAGAAAATTGTTCTTGTTGATATCCCTCACGATTCATTTAGCATATTTTTCAACTTCTTGTGAAAATCAATTATCCTAACACCAAACTGGAATCATTTTAACTCGACGCGTGTTTCGCTACAAGATTAGCAACTTCAGAAGATGAAAACTAATAGTGATACTGTATTTGTTTTCTTGGTTTCGATTGAAATGAATTAAATGAATTTCGGGATAACAGAGAAGTTGAAGCTTTTTGATAAATTTGCATTGGCCTTTCCATCTAGCGGAGAGTAAGAGAAGTTGTGAACTAATACTGGAGGATCTACTGTTAGTGTAAGAGGTGTGATGTTTTGATGTAGTAGTTCTCTTCACAAACATCCCTTGAAACAAGTAAAAGGCGCCCATATGGGTTCTGCCCTTTTGCCAGTACTTGTAGACCTTTACATGGAAGATTTTGAGTATAGAGACATCGACACATCTGCATTGAAGTCGACGTGTTGGCTGCGTAATATGGATGGTGTCTTTGCTATCTGGCCCCATGGATTCGGAAGCCTTCACACCTTCCCCAATCACCTTAACACTATTTACCTCGGTATAAAATTCACTATGGAAATGGAAACGAACAACGCTATTCCTTTATTAGATGTCCATATCTCAAAATCCAACGATTATTCACTCACTTTGTCTACCGAAAACCCACGCACACCAATAGATATTTCAATGCCAACTCCCATCATCATCCAGCCCAGTTGAGCACCGTACTGAACTCTCTCATCAATACATCAATCAAACTCACAGATGACCACAAAAGACCCAGTGAGCTGAAAACGCTCACATCCACCCTTCTTCAAAACGATTATTCCTACCCCCAGATCCAGATAACCATTCAACGCCAACAAACCCGCTTCTCGCATCCAAAACCACCGGAAGACCGGGCTGAACGCCCGAAAGCTTTCCTTCCTTTCATTCGGGAAGTCACTGATAAAGTGAGCCGAGTTCTGACATAACACGACATCAATAAGACAGGTTTCACAGCAAATAATCAAATATCCTCTTTCCTGCGCTCACCTAAAGATATAATACCCAACGGATCACAAGGAATATATGAAATTCCTCAGGACAGACGAACCGACGAGTAGCAAACAGATCCTACGAGCACGAACTAGCAGTACGTAAATCAGACATGACCTCGACTCTCTTCAAACACCACCACGAAACCGGATACAAAATTGAATTCAACAACACGAAGACCATTGCCATAGCAAAAACACTCCACTCTAGAATAATTCGCGAAGCAATAGAAATTGAAAAACGCCCTCAATACCTCAACAAACTAGACGACTCACGAATGTTTCCCAATTCTTGAAAACCATTACTATCCCATCGAACAATCCCTGAATTATTCCTTTTCAAACCATACCTATATGGGGTCCGACAGTTTCAAGCAATTCTCAAGAGAAAACACTTTGCCCCGTTATAACTTCATTGTCCTATTTCTCGACTTTCAAATACAGAACGCGTGTCCTTTTATTCAACAAATTTATTCATTGCTTCAAAAAGTGACGTCATTCGACAACTGAAAAATTGTAAAAGCTGTCAAGTGATGTTACGTGCATAGATATGATGCTGTGAAATGGTATAATCAATTTCGAAGAATTTCGGACTGTCACATTCTGTACCAAACAGAAACAGTGAATGATTCATGTTACATTCACTTCCATATTATCAAAAAGGAGAGAGGCTTGCTCTCAACTCCGTTTGTACCTATTAAAACTGTAAATGTACTCATCAAAAATTTGTGTCACATAAACCAAACAGTTTTTGCTGGATATTTGGACAGTTGTATTATTACAAGCTAGGGCAATTAAAGTTATTATAAAGATATTATCTGGTATATATCCTCACTTTCTTGCAAAAGCGAAAAAATAAATTGCTCTATTCAAATATACAAATGGCTCGAAAGATCGTATCTTCAAAAGAGTCGTGAACATAACAGGGCCTGCAACGATACTAATGGAGTCTATAAAAGATTCGTTCTCAGAAAACACACGATGGCAAATTTGAAGTCAAAAAAATGATAGAAGGCGGCTCAAAGATTTCTTTGAAAACAAAAGCGTTTGTTTCCGATGTGTCAACTAGGTAACAACGTGAAATTTCAATTCTTTCCTGCCAAGTATGTTGAATAAAAAAAAAGGACATTATGAATAATGTGTAAAGAATTAGAAAAAACGATAACTGTGAGTTCACTCAAGAATAAATGAAAATCAATCCTAGTTCTGACAACTAATTGAGATTTGATATCGATCAAAATGTTGAAGATGTGAGTTATTCAGGGGTTAACACATAAAAAGTCGTTTCTTTCATATTTATTGATGCCTTCAAGAGTTTCCAGACTGCCACCTGTTTTAGCAATGGTTTTTAGGCGTATTCATCATGGATTAGAGGTTACTGTAATGAAGTGAATTGATTTTTGATCCGAATGTCCATTGATATCATGACTTATTATTTAATATACAGTGCTTTTCAGATGAAAGTGTTCACCTTTAATAACTTTTGTAATACTGTTATGTAGGAAAAATCTAAAAACACGTCAATTTATTGAATTTATTTTTTGAAGTAGCATAAATAGCACAGTTGAAAAGATTACTGTTGTACAACCCATTTTATTACAGGCAAATAAGGTGAAAGTAAAAAATAAGTAAAATTTGTGCTATTAAAAGAAAAATTGTTTATCTCATAAACTAACCACTTTAACCTACAAGTATTATACATTTTTGAAATCAGCTCAAAGAGAAATATCCAAATTTTACATAAAAACTATGAGAAGTGATTTAAAAAAAACAAGGGATGATGCTAGGGGTGAGGGGGTGGCTTTTCCAGTAAGTTTAAATAAGCCATAATGCGTGCCCCTTCCAATATAAATTGACGTGTTTTTGGATTTTTCCTACATACCAGTATTACAAAAGTTATTAAAGGTGGATACTTTTATCTGAAAAGCACTGTATAATAGAACTGAATTTCCAGGTAGCACGTATATCCAACATGAACATGAAAGGAAAACCCATCTGATAGTCACAAGTGAACATATTTTGGGTCATTTAATGGATATGCTTTGGACATCCATAGGGGATATTTTTCAGCAGTGGACTAAAGGATATTCATTACTGTACCTTTTGTCAAAAGTAAATATTGTGATCTTTGGGTGAAAAATTAATTTCTATATGTTCAAGAACCAAAAGAGACAGTGAAATAAGTATCGGGTTAACAATTTCAGTTCGCTGTGAATTTTTCATGATACTTGACGTCATTTGTCGTTGGGACTTTGATCAATTCTGAAGTATTTTAATGTGTTACCGAAAGAGATTTCGTTGTGTGGACGAATACTCGAACTGTGACTAATGAGTCCCATTTTGAAATTAGTGAAATATAGTAGGAAGTGGAATTGAAGATCATGGTGAAAATTGTAAAAAGTTGATATTTTTGGAATAAATAGGGAGCGGCTTTGCTGGAAACATTCGTGAATTCCTAACCTAGTTTTTCGAGGATTTTTCACATAGGTGAATTGAAACAATTTTACGACTGTCGCTAACAGCGAGTTATAGTAAAATTTTTTTGACATAAGCAGAGCATATTTTGTTTGACATAACAGGTTATATGTCATTTATCCACTTCGAGCAGCGTAAGATGCCTAGGAAACCCTGGTGTATCTACTTATACCTGAATAATTTTAGGATAAACTTGGCGAAAACTGATTGCTTGATTTCTGAGATCGCAAATGCTTCAGATCGCTGTTGTAGATGGCGATCAGTCATATACCAAATGAAGCTTAATTTTCAGTAGAGAGGAATGTGCAACCGAATATTCTACCACTGTTTATTATTTGCCTACTGAGATTTTGACAGCCCTGACAGGCAATCAAATGCGTTTCAGAAAACGTGCATGTAACGTGGAAACCTACCGTTAACAACGTGTCAATACTGTCACTGTTACCTCTACAAGTTTTGAGTGTGTTTATATCAGTTTGTAAGACTAGACTTTGATTCCGAGAAAATTTACTTTGTCCATTCACCTGAGAATTTACGACAAAGTTCATGCTAGTGTATTGAAAGTGATAGACTGTCTTGGAATTGGGGATACACACATCAGTTATGCAACGGTTCAAAATACGTATCACATCGATATTTCCTTTATTTAAACAAAACTTTGATTTCAATATCTCATTGATAAGAGCTACAGATGTTTCCTCCTCGATATAAGACTTTCGCTCAAGCTGAAATGAATAAAATTAGCTACAACGCTACATTCATGTTATTATTTTGGGGCGATTTGTTTTGTACTTACCTTAGGTGCTGAATAAAGAAGGATATTTGGATCCCCAGATTTTGACTGACCACACAAAATACGAAATCTTCTACACATCGTGAAAAAGTACTTGTAATAACTTCAAAACTTATTCTACTTATATAGACTTTCGAACACTGTTGAATGCGAAGGAATAATTTCAGTTTTCGTTGACAACAATAAACCTCAGAGTTACGTCAATTTGTCAAAACCGACATTTGACAGATTTTCGATAATGCTCATATAACGCCCCCTATACAAAAATTAGAAAGCTTTTGTAATCGTCGATTGTTTTTCGCCAAGAAATTCTAAACAATATCGAATCACTAGATACACCAGGGTTTCCTAGGCATCTTAGAGCAGAGGTAAACAAATTGAAAAGTTCAAATAGGGCACTAGAACAATTTAGTAGACTAATGAAAATAGAATAATGATAATCCACATTTTTATTCACGAGCCACTGATACGGTAGTTCCTTGACTGAATTGAATCTATTCTTTTTTTTGAAGCTCACACAATAACCTAAATTGAATGTGACAGAACAAGGTAATTTCGATTCAATTGTTCAATTCAAGATGTATTCCGAAGCCTATCTTGACGAACTTTGAAATGCTAAAACATGAATTTCAAATAATTCGTTGAAGTTCAAATTGGTGTGAGATTTTCATACCGAATACCAGGCGTAGTTGAATTATCCTTGGGAAAATTTTTTGCTCACGAATATTTTGAGAAAATTATCCTGAGTCGAAGGCAAAATATTCGTGAGCTCGAGAAAATTTCCGGAAATATGTCAAGCACTAGTGGTATAACAAGTGAAAATTTCACACCAACAGTTTTCGACCAATACAATACAATACAATACAATGCAATACTTTATTTCCTGAGACTTTTTTACAAGCATGGAAATCGTCAAATATACAAGTAATGATTGGAGTTGAAATAAAAAAAAAATTTATCAGGTGATGAAATATGGAATAGACAGGCGAAAAAGGAAAAAATATACATAAATATTGAAAGTACATAAAAATTTTTCAATAGATGTTGAAGATAGTCATTAAAAACAATTACCCAAAAATGGAGTATGAACAATAAAATAGTAAACAAGCAAGCAAAACAATGGTGATGTCAACCACTTAGATCAGTTTGAAAATGTCCATCAAGTGAGTAGTAGGCATTTTTGTATAGAATACTTTCAACGCTATCTTTGAACTTTATGGGATTAGACATTTTCTTAATGAATATAGGAAGTTTATTGTAAATTTTTATAGACATGATATGAGGCCCGTTTGATACAGATGTTAACTTATGTACAGGAACTATCAGATTAGAATGTTGTCTTAGAGTATAACCGGCGCGGCGGCTGTGCGAATAGTATCTCGATGCTGAAGCACATGGTAATGATTCTTAACGTAAGTGACACAATTTAAAATATACATGGATATCACAGTTAAAATTTGCAATTCAGTGAATAACTGCCTACAAGAATCGCCATATTTTTAAAACACATGGTTCTTAGTATTTTTTTTGAGCAATCAACAGATCATTCAATCTGCTGCAGTTACCATAGCAGACTAAGCAATAATTTAGACTAGAGTGAACATAGGCATGATAGTAACTCAATAAAATATACAAGGGGACAACATTTCTAAGATTCCAAATGATGAAACAATGCTTGGATAATTTAATAGAAATAGAGTCAATATGATCATTCCAGGATAGTTGGGAGTCGATACTCAAGCCCAAGAATTCGACTGATTTTTTCTGTACAATAGATTTATTATTGGCTCTAACCAATATACTACAGTCCATTTCTCTAGGCGAGAAAACAATGGTATTTGATTTATTACTATTTAGTACGGGGCCATGAATGCGTATTAGGTTTCGCGTTACCATGGCAACCGATGGCAACTCAGGTATTTTACTGGAATTTTTTTTACGCATGGGTAACCTAGAGCGAATTATTGAAAATTTTTTGACATAAAATGTCAAACTTGTAATTGATATTACTTGAATTTTCTTCCCCTGAAGATGCTAACCTTGTTAGCGAAACGCGCGTCGAGTGCAAAAATATCAGTTTGGTGTTAGGGTAATTGATCTCTAGGAAAAGTTTAATGATTACTTGTTCAAAAATCCTTCTAGGAATTTCCACCAGATTTCGTTGAATAAAAAAAGTACCAGCTTCAGCTGAACCTGATGCTGAAGTTCAGAAAGTTAGGTACCAGCCCAGTCTATCGCCCTTTGGTAATTTTAGTTGACTAAAGGTGGTAGAAATATATTTTTACAAGTAACATGACGCAATTTCGACAAAAATCCTATGTAGGTATATCTACCATGTTTCTTTATTTAAAAAAAGGTATATCAACTTTAGTTACACCAAATGATAAAACTCAGATGGGTACTAGTTCAGTCCAGTGGCGGATCCACGAGGGGGGGTTTCGGGTGCGCCCCCCCCCATTGGGAAAATAAAAGATTTTTTTTTCAATTTTTATCGGATCCTAATTTCCAAATTTTGTTAGGGAACGAAAAAATGTCACATGAGCAAGACAAAAAATAAAATAGAATAAATTTTTTCTTGATTTAAAATTGAAGAACTTTATTATTACATTCCATTGAAAACTAAAGAGCAGGCTACATTTAAACATTAGTCAAGTTTCATTTTTCAACAACCAATTTCATCAATTTATTCAATTCAATTATCCTTCAATTCCTGAAAAAATAATTCTCAAGAATTAAAAATAGTACAAACAAGATCTGGATTGAATGTTACCCACACAAACAAACAAACAAATTTCGCTTGAAATTTTTGAACCCACCGATTGTTCTTTCCTTTTTTTTTGGTTCAGTCGGTTCAGACGCTGGATCAAGCCGAGTAAAATATGAAAATAGAGTCCTCTTCATGTTGTAGGTTCAAAATAAAATGCTTTTTTTGTCTATCAAATTGCAATTTTTCCCGATGACACTTTGAAGAAAATTGACACTTGTCAGGCTTATCGAAAAATTTCTGATAGTGCTGCCATTGGATTCCTTTTTGGCGCAGTATTTGAAAAATCAGACTTGTTACATTTGTCATGAGTATTGTGTATGCCGGTAACGATTTGAATATACTATGTATGAATAGAATATGCTGTTGATTAGGTTAAATCAACTCGATTCGATTTAAAAAAAGTAAAGTTTCGAACCTACTTTACCTCCTTTTTTTGGATCTTGACTAATTGTTGCTACACGGTAGCTCATAATTTTCTGTTATATATATAAATTTCGAGTTATAGACCCCTCCTTGACCTGATCCTGGATCCGCCACTGGTTCAGTCTATCGCTATTTCATAATTTTAGGTCACCAAAGTTGTTAGAAATATATTTTGTATTATTCACAGATATATCTACATTATTTGTGGGTTGCAGATCATATTATGTTCACTTTTTGAACTGTCAAAACATTCCCACTTAAATATCGTGGCGCCTCGAAAAAAATTTCGGATATTTTTTTAGTTGCCATGGTAACTAGTCAAAGTTGAGGCATCTTATTGGTTGAAAAGTAGAAGTGTTGAATTTTCCATCAAGAAGTGGAGGCTTTTTTCCACCCCCTAGAATGAATATAAATCCATAGAAAACTAATACAAGGAAGCAATCGAAATTTGGGTGTTAACGGTAATCATCGGATGACGATTAGACATATGGCGTTCATGAATAAACTTTACGTGGGCGTATATTTAATTTCCACCTTGATAGTGCTTTAAATTTTCCCTAGATGCTTACGAAAACAACCGTAACGCTCTGTTTATAAAAATATAAAAACAAGGTTGGTATTCGAGGCATTTGTGGTCTTTACATTACCAGGTTACTTCTAATTTTGATGACAACACAGCAATTACCCGAATTTGAGTGACATTCCATTCCGGACTTGTTTATATAGTTCACAATTCAACGAGAAATATTAGGCCTGTGAAACTCAATTAGAACCAGTGAAGGAATTTAGTTTTTGGTTTCATATGGCTGAATGTCACTTTAATTGTGCATATCCTTTGAAGAACATTTCCGAAAGCGTCGTATTCAAATGAGTTGGACGAAGCACACAGAGAAGGTCCGTTAGAAGCTGTTCAACAAATAAATCTCCTTGTGCTCGAACCGATCTTTAATTGTGTAATTAAAGTATACGTTTCATTTAATAGCTAGAATTTTCAAAACAAATTCAGAGTTTGCAACATCGTTATCATATTCCAGTTCGGCGTACCGTATTATTAAAAATAAATTGAGTCTTCTGACGGAGGTGTGGCTTGAGCAGAAAAAAATATTTTTTTGTATATAGTAATCTGAGGTGTGACAGTTGAATCAACATTTCATATTATGTTTTTATACGTTATGCTCCAGGATATTTAGATTACGTATACAACAACTAGATCCAGAGTTAATGTTTTTATCATCAGCTTCATACGAGATGGGATATTGTATTAATGCACAAGGAGCATGGAATTATAAGATATTCCTATTTAAGAACAGCTTATTTTACGTACATGGATACTCTTATCAGATATGGAATCGCTTTAGAGCTAAAGAGCGTTTACCAATGATCTCTGTGCTTCAAAAAATAACAGCACGGTATATCTGCAAAAGCAAGGGATACATATATACCCTCAATCAAAACACATGGCATTCTTACAGTTAGTTCATATTCATTTTGGAGACAGTTTGCTCGAAACTATATCTTCTCTTGGCAGATTTTTCATAGCCCCACACAAAACTCACCAACATGACAGTAATATAGATCCTCCCCATCCAACAACTCCACTTGTTAAATATTCAATTATTTACAATGGGATCAACACATTCAATTACCTACCACCTGTAGTGAGAGAAAAATCGAGGACTGTGAGTTTTTCAGAATTGAGGTGAACACTCAATGACCTGCTTATCCTTTGAATGAATATGAACCGAACCTAAACAAATAAAGAGTTTGTGTACATTTTGAACATATTTTATATAAATTTTACTTTTGCTTTGTCAGTCAGAATTATTCTCTGAAGTATTACTTTTCCTATGCTTGAAAGTCTTAAGATATGGTAACTACACCCTTCAGCAAGGAGTCCCTCAATCTCAACAAAAGGGTGAAAATTCTCAACAGAAGGGTGAAAATATTACACATGCCAAGTCAACAACGATGCCAATGACAAAGAGGAAACGATTGAAACCATTACATGAGGGGAACGATGGTGGAATAATTTATTTGATATAGATGAAACGCTTACTTATCTACGTTATCACAAGGAAATCAGAGAATCCGTAAGCTAAGCATCACAGACAAAATAAATCGGATTTTTTTTTCATAACAAATGCCAGAATCTCACCCGATCCACAATCTCCATCGATGTTACAGGAAGCTTTTTATTCGTTCCGTAGTTTTCTGGCTGTGTAACCTACCACAATAGGACAAAATTAAAATTAATGTTGGGATCTATACAAGTATTAAACGGCAGATTTTTATCCTACCTGAACAGTTGCTGCGTCTATTGAAACACAGTTTTTTCTGAATAGTCAGCAACTTCTCGTATCCTACCAAAAATTTTGCCTATCAAAAAATAATAAAAACTAAAATATATAGGGGGAGGGGGGGTGGTTTTCGGGGGTAACATAGGGGGTGGTGAAGAGGTTTTGTTTGGGGATGTTTATTCTTGACCCCCTTCAAGGGGCTGTATCTTGACAAGGAATGCTTCAATGAAGTTCCTTTATATAAAAGATCCTATCTTTTTTTGATGGGGATTCACCTCCTCAAATGTTTTACACTTATTCAGTTACACCCTTTATATATGAAAATACTTATCGTTAACGTTTCGGAAACTAAATCCGTGCCCTTTCTCGGAGAAGTATATCTCGAATCATTCGCATGAATATTTCCGATGGGTTGGAAACAGTAACTTGACGAACTGAAAAATGAAATCAACTCCGAAAGCAGTAACCCGCTCGTTTACTATTAAATTCATTTTTGTACTTCGATTACAAACCCTTATTTGGTCAATCAAATTTTATTTTTTTCTGTAAAAATCATTCATCGGTTATGGATTCAGATAATTATACTGATCAGTGTAACCGAAGGATTCGATCCATTTAAAGTCATTGGAACAATAAAAGTCCCAATTTCATCAACGCTACCATTTCGGTTGTTTTACCATCACCCAATCTTCTACCTCACTTTAGGATATCCTGTCTTCCAACACCAAAGCTGCACACTCCCATTATAGACGCATGTTTCGTTAATCATCAGAAGATGATTGGAACTACCTCTGAGTAATTAGTACTGATAGTATTGAGAGTTCAATCAACTTGAGGACAAGTACATTTGATGCTGAAAGACAGAAAGTTCACGCTGCTCGGAAACCACCAATATAATCATTCAAGAATGTGCTCATTTATAACCTATTTTCAGGTTTAAAAGTGACAGATTGTTATCGAGAAGAATCAGAAATAGTTATTCATCAAAAACTCAATGACAATTTTCAACATTGAGGTGGATTTAACAGTTAATTGCTCAAATTAAAGACGAAAATCTAAATTTTGATATCATCTTTCGAACAATTCGTTCAGGCCAGTCTTAAATATACCTAAACAGTTTTTGTCTGGCAACTGTCAGATAACAACTACCCTCCTGGCTTATACTTCGAAGGACATTGAATTATATCCGACCGGTGCCAGTGCAGGTTTCTTCACAGAACAACGACTTGTTCGAAAGTTGATTTGATTTAACGCCAGTCTTCAAGTATGTCCAGCGACTATGTCAAATGTTTTTACATTTTCCTCTCAGAAGGAATGGGCGAATTCGGTTTGTTTTTGGAAAACCTCATCTATGGGTGGATTGCGCATGACTTCGTGTTGTTCGAAACAGCTTTGGTCGGGGCTTGATACTTTGAAAGTTTGATGTTTAATTATGGAAAGTCATCGACTTCACGGTGACTATGGCACTGTCTTGTACTGACGAGTGACCAAATAGCCAGAAACCGGTCTGCAAGTGTGTCCGTCCCTATAATCGAAAATCAATTCCTCCATTTGTATCGCCAACAGCAAATGCAGGATTTTCTTCTGTGAGGAAACCTGCACTAGCAATGGTCGGATATAATTCAATGCCCATCGTGGTATTAGCCAGGAGAGTAGTCGTTTTCTGGCAGGTGCCGGCCAAAACCTCCTGTGTGGGTAGATTTGAGACTGGCCTGAACGAATTGTTCGAAAGATGCAGAATCCCATTGAAGGTGCATGTTTCGTTAATCGCCAGAAAATGATTGGAACTACCTCTGAGTAATTAGTACTGATAGTGTTGAGAGTTCGATCAACTGTAGGAACAAGTACATTTGATGCTGAAAGACAGAAGGGACAAGCTCGTTGGTTGGTTGCCTATTTATGTCACAGATCGGGCTGTTCGAAAACCATCCTTCCATATATATTTTATAATCATTCAAGAATGTGCTCATTTATAACCTATTTTCAGGTTTGAAAGTGGCAGATTGTTACCTGAATTTTGAATTCGTTTTTGGAAATTACATCAAATAACGAGTCTGTGTCTATTTCTCCTCATTCAAATGGTCACGATTGAATATTCATTCAGTCTGGATGTGGTTGACGATTTTCCTTTCTGGATTGTAATCGTTCGGACATCCATTGTCCATAGTATTAACTCTATTGGTACCTGTTGCTAAGAACGAAAGGATAAAAATAAAATCAAGTAAGAACATCAAATCAAAATCAAATTTTTGGTCGATAATGAAATTGAGGATTGATTGATGAAAGAAAATAATGTTGTTACAAAAAATCGAGATAAGAATATGAAGTATGAGTTAAAAAAAATTAAAATACCGAAATAAATGAAATAATATTGTGACAGGAATATTAAGTGATGACAGTCATCACCCGAAGACGATTGCGGATTCCAGCAATTGGAACGTCGTGAGAACACTCAACTTGAAACTTGGTTTCAACATTTTTTTATAATATTTCATTTAATTTCTTTATTCAAATTTTTTGAACAGTATTTCACATTCGATACCTCAATTTTCTTGCCACAATATTATTTCATTTATTTCTTTATTTTTTCTTGACTCATATTCCATATTCTATGTCTCGATTTTTTGTAGCAACATTATTTTCTTTGATGAATCAATCCTCAATTTAATTACTGAGCAAAAATTTGATTTTGATTTGATTTTCTCACTTGATTTGTATTTTTACCGTTTCGTTCTTAGCAACAAGTTTCAATATATTCAATAATATAGACAAAGGAAGTCCGAACCATTACCATTCATTCATTCAGTCGATTTGTTAAAAGTGATGTATCATGTGGTGCACGATAAAAGAAAATTATTTGCATTTTTTTTTGACGAATAGTTTGAATCAAACCTCTGTTGACACAACTGAACTTTGCCCATTCAAATTATTGAATATATTTTTTGTTATAATTTTCAATCGTACAAAATTAGAAATAAGAAAAATGAAAGTTTCGTGTGAACAGTCAGCATGACAATTGAAATGGAATGTTATAAAGAGAAAGATAATATTTTATTTCTCGAAAATGAGGAAGAGTCGAAAAAATAGACTGGAATAATACATTACACACTATTTTTCCTACGACCACCTATTTTATTAAACAACTAGCTGACCCGGCCACGCGTTGCTGTGGCTAAAGTTTTTGTTATATCACATTATAGTAAACAATCTAAGAGGAACAATAAGAGAACATCAGTCACGGAGTCCACTATGCTTTTTCACACGCAGATGGTATTTGTAAAAAAATATGGTGATATCCTTATTTGACTTTCTACTACTATAACCCTTCAGTACAATGAAATTATTTACGACCAAAAACGAAAATGTTGATGTTGGTATACACATTCACTGGATTGAGATTTGAAGGGGAAGTACGTTGAACACAATCAATTAAAATGTTCTTACACTTGATATTGAGCAGAAAAATAAAAATTTATCAGATTTATTATTTCTATTTAATTTTATAACAAATTTAAGTATATTAGAGTATAATACAGTAAATAACATTAATATCTATTTTTTTGAATTATAAATACTATCAATTTCAATTTAATTTAACACCAATCGGTGCACAATGTTTTTGGTTAACCTGTCTTTAGCTAACACAAATAGATTCGACGGTTTCCCAACACGTGAACACGCAACATATAGTTGCCCATGAGAAAAACATGGATTTTTCAAATCTAAACCATTTGTGGTTGTGCATGACCTTCTGCTGTCCTGATTCTTTGAGCTGGATTTCTTGGTTCAATTTGTTCTGCCAACTGATGGGCTCAGCAGCGCCATCTATTGATTACTTACTCAACCCAGTCGAAAGGTATCGACATCTTGATTCAACTTGTTCTGCCAACTGATGGGCTCAGCAGCGCCATCTATTGATTACTTACTCAACCCAGTCGAAAGGTATCGACATCTTGATTCAATTTGTTCTGCCAACTGATGGGCTCAGCAGCGCCATCTATTGATTACTTACTCAACCCAGTCGAAAGGTATCGACATCTGTTAGAATCATTTGGAGTTAACAGATAATTGTGACTCAAATAATAACAGACAAATAATTAGCAATAAATTAAAATTGCGACTATAATATGAGATTTAAACTATCCTATCTCTCAAGTTGGATCGAACTGCACATGGTGTGCGAATTTTATTATAATCGGTTGAGTGGTTTAGGAGTCCATTGAGGTCAAACATTGTGACACGAGATTTATATATATTAAGAAGATATTCAATTATCATATCTTGTGTATTGAGTTGCTTGACTTGTAATCCGTTTCATTTGGGATAGTCTTTGTTTCAGAGCCTATTTGGCTCTTTAAATTTTCAAATATTGTGCCCGGGCCTGGTTCACTGAACGATTATATATTAACAATTTTAAGGTTTCGTTGCAAATTAGCTGAGTTTGATTTTAATTAAACGTAAATACGAGAAATATTGTACATATCTCTGATAACTTTAATTCAAATCTGAATTAGCTGAGTTGGTAGAGTATCCGGCAATATGACCGCATGGTTGTGGGTTCGATTTGTGGCGACAACACACGTTTTTATTTATTCTGTGTGAATAATTAGTTTTCAGTTATTTAAATAATATCAATGATGGGGAGCAATTGACAATAACGTCTGCAGAATTCCCTCCGAGAATTAAAAAAAAAAGTTTGTAAGCATATGGCAGCTAACTCATCAAGGTAACCTGAATTTCAATTTTTTATGTTGAATTGAATTTGCTGCATCTTTGATTTAAAACTTATTCCAAAAACATTAACGTTTTTCACATACGAGCAAAAATTCAAAATTTTTAGCTGTTTTCAACGCTTCCTCTCGAAATGACACCTTCATATTCTGCTATGTGATTTATAATAGACAATTGCATACTACCTTCATCAAAAAATCAGCTTTTCCGGACGAATGTTATCTCAGCAGAATTTTTACTGGTCTATTATAGGAGAAACCCAATGTGAAATATCTGTTTTTCTGAATGGTAATGTTTCGGACTTCCACTGTCTATCTATATTATCAACTCTATCGAAGCCTGCTGCTAAGAACGAATGAATGAAAGTACAAATCAAGTTGGAAAATCAAATCCATACCAATAATGAAATTGAGGATTGATTGATCAAAAAAAAAAATATCACAAAAAATCGAGATATCGAATATGACATACGAGTCAAAAAAATGTGTATATAAAGAAATGAATGAAATTTGTGACAAGAAAATTGAGGTATCAAATGTGAAATACTAGTCATCACCCGAAGACGATTGCTGATACCAGCAATTGAAACGTTGTGAGTACACTCAACTTGAAACTTGGTTTCAACATTTTTTCATGATATTTCATTTATTTTTTATTTACATTTTTTGACTAGTATTTAACATTCGATACCACAATTTTCTTGTCACAATATTATTTCATTTATTTCGTTTTTATATTTTTTTTGACTCATATTTCATATTCGATATCTCGATTTTTGTAACAACATTTTGTTCTTTGATCCATCAATCCTCAATTTCATTATTGGTCGAAAATTTGATTCTGATTTGATTTTCTCACTTGACTTGTATTTTCATCCTTTCGTTTTCATCAACAGGTTTCAATATAGTTAATAATATCAAATACATTAAAGAAATCTGTTTTTTTTTTCTCTAGGTACAATACTTGTATACTTGTACTTTTGTGAAACAGGTTCCAGGGATTTTAGTCGTCTTGGTTACACAATTTTTTTACGGATTCAGTAGAAATATCGAATTCGGATTAAACATTTATGCAGTTGAAGAGTCCTTGGTTTTCATTACTCTCTCAATTAAAGAATGCGTCATGTTTCCCAGTAATGTTAATAGCAATATTCTCATTACCGGCCAGTCAGATGAGAGTGTGTGGTAATGCATCTCTTCCATGAATATTGAACTCCAGTTTTTGTGGTGAAAATATAAAAGGACGCAAAAATGCGAATCGTGGACGAGAAATCTATTTTTATTTTGTTCTATTAAACAATTTGGAATTTTTTCACCGGAGGATTCCTAGCGTGTTTATCATCGAACGCGTTAAAGCATGTAATTGCCTATTATTGATCTCATGCTGCTTCAGGGAAAAACACAAATTCGTTCGTGGTTTATCTCTATACCCTAATTGTCCCATTTATCGCCTTTTTGCCGAGACAGCATATCGTCGTGGCAGTCGACGAGCTCACTGAGAATAATGGGGATGCACATTCTGGTTTCTCATTTGGATTCCTGCATTATGGTTCACTAGAGGTTGAATGTATCCTCAGCGGCAGAACTGACCCAGCCAACACAGTTACATCGCAGAGACGTCCCTGCGATATCACGACGAGGCGTGTGACGTCCCAAAACTTGTCGCAGGGAACTTGCATTTACGTCGCTCACATGTCGCGATGTCACACTCAGGCGACATCTCCTGTGACACAACTGCGACAAGTTTTGTGACGAAATTGCAACAAGTTTTGTTACGAAATTGTGACAAGTTTTGTGACAAAATTGCGACAAATTTTGTGACAAAATTGAGATCAATTTTGCGACGTAATTGCGACAAGATGTGCGATGACTCTGCGTTTTTATCTATCAATCTGCGACGTACTTTCTGCCTTTAAATGTGGGATATATTCTGAAATCTATCCAGAAATATTGGCAGGCCTGTATTCTGTATCATTCATATTTCGTGGATATTACATTATATACACTGGACATCATAAGAGCGACATTTACTGGACATCATAAGAGCGATATCTACTGGATGTCACAAATATCACATCAACTCGATATCGCAATAGTTACATGCCAAATGTGTACATCGCAGCGATCTAACAAAAGTAATGTCTCAGTGTTACTTGATAGTGACATCGCAGGGATGTCATGTCACAGATGTGTTGGCTGGGAAGATGATGTAATGCTGAGCATTTTTAAGTGAACTCAATATAAGTATTCGCACCCTGTGTGCGAGTTTTCTTCAAACGTACAGGAATTTTATTTGAGATTTTTCTCTCACGAAATATTCATGAATTAACCATATAAGATAATCGGTACACTTAACAAACATTCTCTCAGAATCAGCCCGATGAATGGTTCCATTCATCCAGCGTGGGCGAGCTTGCACGCTCTGCGATTTTTGCAAAATTTGCAAAAATGAGAGTGGACGAGAAAAGGTCGGCTCTTAGGTAGTTGAACGTAGGTCGCGCTAGAAAGAATATCGAGAGATCTTCGCGAGCGGAAATCGCGCGTTGAGCGCGGGGGGATTCGTAGTCCCTCCCTAAATTATGGGGTCGCGTCTCAAATCACGGGGGTAGAAGTTAATAACAATCAGGAAAAATAAGAATATTAGTAATTCGTGTGCATAAGTGTCGTTTGGCTTTGGATATATTCGTATTTGGAAACCAAGAAAAAATATGGAATGGGAGTCGCCCAAGAAACCGCCATACAAGGTAGACAGAAGACCAAATGGTATGTCAATTTTTGATGCGTGTTAACGTAATTAACCATTTTATTTCACTTTTGGGAAGAGAAACCATCATTAATATTATATCTGTTGTTTGAATCACAAGTGGACAAATCTTTCTGACTCTCTCTGACATCGAGTAGTTATTGAGATGGGCCGTAGGGCGGCCTATAATATACATTTAGCCATTAGGGCAAATTTAGAGGCATTTATAGATATAAGTACATCAGATTGTTGTGTTCTGAGTACACATTTTTCTTTTTGTGGAATTTTTATTATTCTAATGCATAGAGACGACCATTGCCGGTCTCAGTTCATTTTTCAATATTTTAATTAAACTAAATTGTACGGTACATGTCATTCTTTTTTGGAATAAATTGTTTTCACTGCATATTTAACTATTGCGATATCGAGTTGATGTGATATTTGTGACACCCAGTAGATATTGCTCT